>JAIFZK010000021.1:8930000-9205000 GCA_027481765.1 Tenualosa thibaudeaui | reverse complement strand
CACACACACACACACACATTCACACACACACACACACAAATCACAACTAAAAGTATTTCGTTTTGTTACCTTGTCATGCAACGAAAACATGCCTGCTCATAAACCACCTCAGTCACACTGTCAAGAGAGGTGGAAGAATGTGCGAATCTGTACAAACGTGAGCTCGGCTCTGCCTTTCCCACATTTCTGTCATTCCCAAACCACAGGTGGGAGGATTGTGCTTTGAGCTTGCTGTTTTGTACAAATGTGGGTCACCTGGAATGCTCTGGGGACAGGCCAGCCTCTCTCTCACCTGCCTCTGTCCAGTGTATAATGAGAGGAGACAGGAGAGACCCTGGCACTCAAGAAAAGAGAGCCTTTTTTAACGTCATCATAAAAGTGAAAATATACAAGTGTGCCGAATTACAGCTGACCTACATTCCTGGGTTTGTTTTTAAGACTGTGCCCAGGTGCCACTGAGTTGCAAATGAGGAACAGAGGAAACACACTGGCCACTCTTCATGTTTTTTTTTGAGGAGGAAAATTTGGCCGTCATCAAATCTGCAAATGGCCGAAAAACGTGCATAAGACTGAAGCTGTACTCTGCTCAAAGATGGCTTCTGTCTCTGAGTGTGTGTTTTTGTGTGTGTGCTGGGGGGTGTAGGGTGGGTCACTTCATGAGATGGCTTTGTAAGGCTTGAAAGGGCCTGTTATGATGGCAGTGAAATTCTGGACTACTCAAATCTCTTGCATGAGGGAAAACTAATTTTGAAGCTCACATGCACATACCCATTAACAAACTGAGTCATTTGGTCTTGGACAGAAACTATAATTCAGAAAGTAGACTGATTGAGGAGGTACAGAGAAGTTGATAAGTGGGACAAAAACAAGTGGGAATAATTTGCCTACTTTCCAAGGAACACTCTCCTTCGGGATGTCATTGGGCAAGACATGTAAACAAGTGAGAGTCTTTTGCAATAAGGCATTAATTTGCATCCTCAGCCTGACTGGCAGGGGTAGTGATACTGCTATTGAACATGCTTATGTTTATTCTGGCTTTCTTACAAGTTTACTTCTGCCACAATCAGAGCTCCATGTCTGCATCAGCCAGTAATCTCAGACACTGGCGCCGACTCAAGCTGTGGGTGCTATATTCCAAAACAAAACGGTTTCAGACAACTCTGTCACTTGGACCAATGCTGCCTGACACGACCAGTTATGATACAAAATTATAGGCCAACTGTCTGGTGTTATGAGAAGATGCGGTCAACCGATTTAGCAGCACATATTTAGTTCCAATTCAGGAAAAAAACATCCCAGGTCCTCTGTGTGTGTGTGTGTGTGTGTGTGTGTGTGTGTGTGTGTGTGTGTGTGTGTGTGTGTGTGTGTATGAGAGAGTGAGAGTGTGTGAGAGAGAGAGAGAGAGAGAGAGAGCAAGCATAGGCACATATACTATTACTATGTTTAAGCTTGTACATAAACAACCAAAGCTTACATCATTGTGTAGGGAGGAAGGTGCCTGTTGTCCTCTGACAAATTACACGTGTTACTGGGACTAAAAGGCAGTAAACCTCAATCAGCACATGCTCACATATGTCTGACACATTCTTTCCAAACACAGCACTCAGGCTTTAACATTTACACACTCACAGAACAGAAACACCACCTCTACACACATACAATCTCACACACACATTTTGTGAGTGAGTGTGTGTGTATATGAATGTATGTGTGCATGTGTGAATGTATATACATATGTGTGTAAGTAGACTTGTAACGGAGCACTGATTGTTAGAATGTGTAGAATTCAGCAGAAGAGAGAAAGTGCAAGAGTGCATTTCAGTTCAGTGTGAAAACAATTGTATCATGTTTTGTTGGCAGTAAGAAAACATGGATGCATGGGATGGGTGTGTTGTGTCCTTAAAGGTGCCCTGCCATACATCTATATGGTATTCTAAATTGTTCTCTGAGGTTTCCAAAGATGGCATGTAACTTTAGTTGGGCTAAAAAGGACACCTTAACAATCCTATATATGCAACCTATTCAAAAAGCCCTAGAGTGAAGCTTGTTTTTCCATGTATGATAATGAGCTGCATGTCAGTGTTACAAGGTATGTCGAGTGAATAGACTATTTACATCAGTTCGCTAATGTCAGAATTGCAAGGGACAAAGAACTAAAAGTGTTGGAATATTACATTTCAGAGGAAATGAAGGAAGACGTAGACTATGATAAGCACAACCACCAATTGCTTGGAGACTGTAAACAGATACTTCACAAGTTTGTAAGCTTGTAATGTGTAGAGTTTCACACTAGCCAACATAATCAGATAACTGCTTCGTTATTGCAAGGTTCCTGTTACAACCTCAGGTTAAATCTTACAAAGCCCATTGTATTCGCCAAAGTTGACTAGTCATTCTTTTCTAAATGTGCTGGACACAGAAATAATGAGGGACCTCTCCAAAAATTCACTGCAGCTGTTAGTCCCTAACCTCTAGTTATTCATCAGACTGAAAATGAGACGTTGCTCTTCTGCCTGTTATCTTTATTTCACAAATATTCAGTGATTTTGCATAGGTAGAATTTTGTGGGGCGGGCACTAATTAAATACAGGAGAGCATGGATTGGGTGATAATGCCATCCACCAAAGGCTCAAGCTTGGAGTATCTTGCGTAAACTTTATCAACTTTTTTTTTTTAATTGGCCCGATTTCTTAATTTATTTTTTTCCATTTGCTATTGCAGACAGTGAAGATTTTTTCAAACTCATATAGACTTTTCATATTTCAAAAACAACAGATAAAAATGGTTTTGTGTGGCAGGGAACCTTTAACAATTCTTGTCAGAGAGGGAGGGAAGAGAGGCCTCAGTGATCTTTTCAGCCGTCCTCATAATCCACTGCAGGGCCTTTCATTCTGCAGTGCAGTTACCAAACTACGCTGTGATCGCACTACTGTGGATACTCTCAATAGTCCCTCTGTAGAAAGTTGTCAGTTCAGCTTCTGCAGAAAGTAGAGGCATTGCTGGCCTTTCTTTGAAATGTATGTGGTGTTCTGAGTCCATGTGAGGTTGTCTGTGAACGGCCAAAAACTTTGTGTCGTTTATGGACAGTGAGGTATTCTTACCTGGAGGTCATCTGGAATCAATGATTAGTTCTTTTGTTTCGTCCACATTGATGGACATGTTGTTGTGAGCAGACCAGTTTCTGAGCTGTCTCACCTTCTTTCTACAGGGCCTCATTGTCTTTGCTTATCAAACCCACCACAGTTGTGTTATCAGCGAATATAATGATGTGTTTTGAGCTGCACAGTCATGGGTTAGAAGTGTGAACAGCAGGGGGCTGAGGACACTGCCTTGAGGGGCTCCTGTGTTCATCATGGTGTTGGAGGTCCTGTTCCCTATCCTGACTGCGTGCAGTCTTTCTACCTGGAAGTCCAGGATCCAGTTGTAGAGGGTGGTGTTCAGACCCAGCTGATCCAGTTTCTTTACCAACTGCTGAGGAATGATGATATTGAATGCTGAGGTGATGAACAACATTTTGACATAACTGTCCTT
Organism: Tenualosa thibaudeaui; assembly: GCA_027481765.1. NCBI lineage: Eukaryota > Metazoa > Chordata > Actinopteri > Clupeiformes > Clupeidae > Tenualosa > Tenualosa thibaudeaui. The sequence goes on along the minus strand of JAIFZK010000021.1, from coordinate 9,201,469 downwards.
TGTATCCAGATGTGTGAGAGCTGGGTGAATGGCAGTGATGATGGCATCATGCATTGATTGGTTGGGACGACGCGCAAACTGCATGGGGTCCAGTGTGACAGGTAGCTGGGACTATGTGTTTCATGACTAGAGCTTTTAAAGCACTTCATAAAGGTGGATGTAAGTGTAACTAGGCGGTAGTCATTGAGAGGTGACTGTGAATTTTTCTGGTACAGGGATGATGGTGGTGGTCTTGAAACAGGTAGCGAAACAACAACGGAGCTCAGAGAGATGTTGAAGACATTGGTTGGGACATCAGCCAGTTGGTCGGCACATTCTCTCAGCACACAAACTGGTATTTGATCTCGTCCATTAGATTTTCGCGGGTTGACTCTGAGCACAGTTTTCCTCACTTCAGAGGTGAATAGATATAGCACCTGGCTGTTGGGGGGAGAAGTGTTTTTTTTTTCTCTCAACTGTGTCATTCTGTTCTTCGAATTTTGAATAAAACAAATGATTCAGGGCTTCAGGGAGGGAGGTGTCACCATCACAGGAGAGTGGAGCTGGCCTGTAGTTGGTGATAGCTTGCATTTGTTGCCACAGTTGTTGTGTGGGTTTGGTGTCTGTGAAGTGGTTGTAGATTTTCTGTGCATGAGTATGCTTTGCTGTTTTGATGGCCTGGGACAGCTTGGCTCTTGCTTTTTTAGAACTACATCTTTCCCAGAACTATAGGCAGAAAAATCTCATAACACAGGTGTTGCATTACCATCTGGATAGGCAAAATGCTAAAACAACAATGACCACAAAGCTCAGCTCCACCCCTAACTATGGCAGACATCCCAAAACACAGTGTCTGTCCGTCAGTTTGTCACATTATTTGAAAAATGATTTTGACTTTCCAGGCAGGCTGTAATCCTTTCCTGGAAGCACTGCCTAATTCCTGCAAGCATAGGCATTTAACATTAGCTATGTGGAACTTGCTCTACTACTACATCAGGTAACTAGCATGTTCACAAACAGGCTTCACAAACCTTCAACTTGAAAGTTTATAAGGCTTAAAAGAGGAATAATAGAAGAATGGATACTTCCAATCAAACTTTTTCCATGTAGGCTTAACTCCCACACTTGCTGTTTTTATTGTCATTTCTTCATGTTAATTTTTTACCTGATGCTGTGAACTCTACTCCACCTACTTTCCTGGAAAGTGTACTGCATTGTTTTTACATGGGTGTGGAGGCAAATCTTTTTGAAACCACAAAGAAAAAATGCTGCCCCAGCTCCCTTGTGTACATACTCTCAGTCAATGGTGTTTGTAGGTGCTTTCAAAACAGTCTGAATAGCTTAGGCATAGCCCCCTCAGGTCAGTTCTATGTCTCCTTATGGGTTGGTTTTGTGCATTTGATGCTGGTATGCAGGAATTAGCATAACTGAGATGGTCTCAGTTATGGCTATGGTTAGATGGTCTGACTGTCTCAGGTGGGGGAGGGGCCATGATAGGTGAAAGGGGTGAAGATGCACCTTTGTCGAAATCTCAAAGGTAGCCCTGGAAAAATATATAAAATAAATCTGTATCGGTTGCCCTTAGCATCATATCCAAATCCTGTGCTTTCCGGCAGTGTCAGGAAGCATGAGTTACTCCCATTGTAATTTAAACTGTGCAGTTCTGTGCAGTAAACTCGCAGATTTTCTTCAAATTGCATAAGTATGTCTTTCCATCACTGCAGAGCAAAATGTTGTCAGTGTTATGGATTGTGAGAAAATAAAAGAACACAGGTGCCACCTTAAAAGCAAGGTAAGGCAAAGCTCAATGTGCTTCACAGATTAAAAAGAAAAGCAAAACCAAATTTTAAAAAAGTAGAAAAAATTTGAGAAACTAGCAGACAAACATGACAACATGTGCAAATAAAATCATAATAAATATAAACAACAAAACAACAATAATACTTGATATAACACTAGGAGGGGATTGATAATACTAATTGAAATGAAATATAATCTGACTGCGTAAAAGCTAAAGGTAGCTTCACCTTGCTTGCTTCAGGCAACTGGTGTCTTTAGTAACTGTTTCTCCAGAAATTTGAGGGTTCAGGGCGGAATTTCGTTTTGGAGCATATCTAAAATATAAATGGGACCAGTTCCATGGAGAGATTTATAGATGAGCAGTAGTACTTTGAAGTCAATTCTGTGTTTTACTGGTATCCAGTAAAGTATGGGAGTCATGTGGTCTGTTCACTTAGCTCTGGTGAGTACTCTGGCTGCTGCATTCTGTATCAATTAGAGCTGGTTAATAGTCTTTTTGGAAAGACCTGTACAAAGCCAATCCTACTAGTAAGAAAAGCATGTATTCATTTTTCAAGATCGGGTTAGGCCATAAGGCCTCTCAGTTTAGTGATGTTCATATGATAAATGATTTAGATATTGCTTTCATATGACTGTGGAAGCATGTATAGATTAAAAAAGAGTGGCCCGAAACTTGCAACAAAAAAGTTCCTGAAGTAGTTGAGCCTCTTGTAAACACCATGGCAATGGGCAATATTGTTTTTCACAATCATCTAGATCATTCATTGAAACCACATATGACACATCACTTATTCACAAATGTCACATACTTAACTTAACCCCTAATTTGCATTTTATACCCAACAAGATTTGTCGGTCCTGTAGGACTATTTGCATATTAACTGCAGTGCTTGTGGATTATCCATGTGATCATTGATGAGAGGAGGTAAGTTGTAGGCATGCACAGGAATTTCCTTCAAGAAATACTAATATAATTTTCACTATTGTTTGCTATGTTCCATTTCTTCTATTCAAAAGATGGATATAAAATATTTGTCTAAAAAAATAATGTAGCTATAATAGAGTTCTTTAGCTGGATACTTGTTTCTGATTTACTTCAGTAAAGGATGAAAAGGTCACAGACAGAAAATCTGGTCAGAGAGCTACAAAGCACATTAAAATATCATGCCACTAAAATGATTACCTGATTTTTTGTGTGGTGCTATGAGGCAAAGTCTAAGCAGGTTGACATTTTGCATAATCTTGCATTAGAGCCCACATAATGATCACCTCAACTCTTCCAGCACAATCACACACCTCATACATCATTACAGAAAATAATTATTCTGAGACTTCCTCATGGTGTAACTAAAGATATCCAAGCACCCAGTCTTGGCTGTTTTTATAGTACTGTTCTACAGTGTGTGTTTGTGTGTGTGTGCCCTGTATGCCCTGTGTGTGTCCCCTGCAGCAAAGCCCCAACATGCCATCCTGCTTGTTTTATTCTCTGCAAAGGGGAGACAAAAGCTCGGCTTGACACCACGCCTCCTCCACCACAAGAAAACTAACCCCCTCCCACTTCCTCCAGGTCACCGCCGGGGCGACGGCAGTGGAGGGGGCCTTTGGGAGTGGGCCCTCAGAGAGTCTCTTCCTAAACGCTTAGCCATGTTAAGTACAAGGTCACTTGCTGAATGCACACACACACACACACACACACACACACACACACAAACACACACACACACACACATCTACATATGTAACAAACCCTTCTCCTACACACAAAGCCAGCTTCTGGGCAGTCATTTGGAAGCCTCCTGTTTGTTTATGGGGTGTGTAGGGGAAAAGACACAGGCTCTCTCTCTCTATCTCCTTTCATAGCCAGCTGCCTCTCTCCCTTTCTCTCTATTTGAGTCTGATCAGGTTTACACCTCCACTCCCACGCAGGTCTCTCCTGTTTATATCACAACCTTTTCTCTTCCTTCAGGTAAGATGTATGGATGTACAGTATGAAGTATGAACACATTAGAGCAATTCTATGAAAAGTGGACTTTTTTATTACCAAAATGGCAATAGAACACCAGGCATTTGTATATGTATATGCATATGTAAATGATGTGAATGGATACATGAAATTGGAGAATCTGTTGCATTCAGCTGTAGAGGTAACATCCGTAATGTGGCATCTCCCTTATTAACGCCGTTTACATATCTATGCAGACCATTACATCTACTCCTCAATCTGTCAGTATGTCTGTCTCTCTCTGCCATCGTTTTGCATGACCTTCAGTTCCCATGGCCATAACTGATCTAGACTACATTACATCTCTTTCTTGCTCTTGTTCTAGGTCCCTATCTGCCTGTGTGTGTTTCTCCGCTTTCCTGCTTGTCTGTCTGTCTCTGTATTTATCTTTTTGTCTGTGTGCTTCTCTCTCTCTCTTTCTCTCTTTCTTTCTCTGTGTCCCATGTGAGCTTATGCTTGAGACAGCCAAGCATAACTGTCCTGATTGGAAATTTGTGGATCACTCTCTGACAGATGCTCAGAGGCACATGGTCATGACTAAGAGAGAGGCAGGCACTGCCAGAGAGAGAGAGAGAGAGAGAGAGAGAGAGAGAGAGAGAGAGAGAGAGAAACAGGGAAAGAGAGAATGAGAGATGGACAGAGGAGAAAGGAGACAAGAAGAGAAAAATGAGAGACATGGAATAAAGGAACATCCAGATATTGAAGCACTACAAGAAGAAGAGAAAGGGAGAGTAAGAATGGGGTAGACAGAGAGAGATAAATAGATAGCTAGACAGAGAGATTTTCAAACTGGAGGGAAGGGGGGCTAGGGCCTCTGCCGCTGATCTGAAACATTTCTGCTCTTCTGACGGTGGCTCCCACTCAAGATTTAGGTCAGCCAGAAAAGTGGGCCTATCTCTCTTTCTCTCTCTCACTCTCTCTCTCCCTCACTCACTCACTTTCTCTCTTTTTTCACTCTCTATCTCTGCTATCTCTCCTCTCCTTTCCCTTCCCAGTGCCATTGGTGCCCCCTCTTTCTGATGCACAAGCAGAGAAAAGGGTCTGAGGCTTTTGTCAGGAACACAGTTTTACAGCACAAACTGTGCGCACACACACAAACGCTCACGGTCTCTCTACTGGCAGAATGCCCAAGGCAGTATACAAGGAGACATCATACCCCAATGTATCGGATGCTAAACACACATTTATTAGATGTGTGTTCCAGTTTACAGCCAGATTTTGTATGCTTGCTCTGCAATTCAATTAGGACTGGTGAGCACAGAGCTCACACTTGCCAGCTATAGGGAACATTGGATACATACACACAGACTAGGTCTAATATACATGACTTGCATGACATTAATGCCAATGCAGTTTGATACTGTGCATGGTAGGCTATATATAAGCTGTGCATCATGATTCCATGTGACATTCTTGGCACCATTGTACCATACATACACGTTATGTATGCACCCTTTGTAAATAAATAATTAATGTTAAATGAGATCTGTCAGTGTCGTCGATTTTGGGAGAATGGTATGCAGTTACACAACCAAATACATTGTCTGATGTGTGAATGATGCAGTGGCATGGTGTGCGTGTGCATGTGTGTATGTGTGTGTGTGTATGTGTGTGTGTGCTTGAGAACATTGTGCAGTCAGTGATTTCCCATTCAGTGTCGGTAATCGCATTCGGTTCTCACTTATGTAACTTTAATGTATGTGAATATTTGCACGGGTGGGTAAGGAGGGCATGTTACATAAATGCTGAGTTTCCAGTATTTCTGTATTTCAGTATCTCTCCTGCAACAATTATTTTTTTGCAGGAGGTATTTAAATTGTATTTAGACTCCAGCTTTCTGTGTGTATTTGGGTGCATGTGTAACATGGGGAAGATGCATTGAATATGAGCATGTGAATTTTTGTCTATGGGTGCCATTTTTTCCAATGCGAGTGGGCGTGCGTATACGTGTGTGTGCATGTGTGTGTGCTCAAGCTATACAAGCATAGCCTCTGGTTTTGGAACAGGGAGCTTTCTGGAGCAGCCTGATTAATGATGACACGACAGGCGGCAGTTGAGAAGCTGAGCGGGAGCAAAGCATTAGACGACACAAGACAATGCGAGACGACATGAGCCGGACAATGGTGAACGAGAGGCAAAGTGAAGCAGAAGTGCCAAGCCACCGCAGGGATGGAACTACAGAGCTCAGCTCCTGCAGGGAGCCATACAAAGCCAGCTACACAGGCAGGTGGAGGGAACAGAACGACCAGTGGCCATGGTCCACAATGCACTGCAAGGCTAGAGGAAGTGGCCAAAATCACGCTATCTGACTGATTCAACAGGCACCAGTGCACCAAGGGGAAGAGTTAGGCTCTACTGCAGTATGCAGTATGCAGTGTGTGTGTGTGTGTGTGTGTGTGTGTGTGCCCATGCATGTGTGTGTGTGTGTGAGAGAGAGAGAGAGTGGAAGAGAGAGGCAAAGAAGCAGACTGGAGCATCCAGTCTGAGAGGGGCTTGTGGGAGAACTAAAGGCAAGCGCAACATGAACAGACATTTCATTCATGGAAATGACAGACAAAGTACACAAACACCACTGAGGGAAGACAGACAGATACCACATACACACACACACACACACTTGTATGCACACTCTCATATACACAAACACACACACATGCCCACACACAAAACACAAACTCATTTAGAAACATAATGTAAACAAGCTTATGTGTTGATGTGCATTTACAAACATGTCAATTTAGTACACACCAACATGCCTTCTGAGTAGACACGCATTTTCAAACACCCTTAACCTTAACCAGTGACATAAACATTGATTGCACATGAGTATTTATATATATATATATGTGTGTGTGTGTGTGTGTGTGTGTGTATGTATATGTATATTCATACCAATGCATGCAAAACCAGGCAGAGTACACATCATCATGCTTGTGGAATGACAGGAGTAAACATACACAATATTCCCATAACAAGTACAAAAACAAAGTTCATCTCAATGTTACACAAAATACACTGCTGTGTGTGCAAACACAAACACATGCACAGACGCCAAAGAACACAGAAAGATGCCTATTACCCAAACACAAACATATACCTATTACCCACAGAGTCTGTCCAAACATGCCTGTGGAGACTGACAATTGCAAAGACACACAAATATGCACTTGACCTCTGAAAGGGCAAGCAAACACTTCTGGACGCGCACATTGGACACACACACACACACACAGGCTGCACAGCACACACACACAGATCAGACACATTAGTCTACACAAACACACACACAATACACACAGTTATCTACACACAAACACACAGACACATACACATAGTCTTTAAGGTTTTCAGGCCAAGGAGATCTCAGAGAGATTTACCTGCGTCACAGTCTGACCACTTGCTAAGCAGTAAACAAACAAGATCCATATCAAAGGGAGAGAAGAGAGACTCCCTGCTTTGCCCTGTGGGGTTTCTGCTCCACTGTCCCTCCCTGCTCAATGAACAAACAACAAACATCCCAGCGCCACAATCAGAGCTGTTAGTCTTTACAAAATTCACTTTTTTGGGAATGTCAAAGACTCAACTCCTTCAGCTGTGCCAGAATCTGTGCCATAAGTGCCAGAATCTGTGCCATAAGTTGGTTGATTTTGGTGGTCATGGCATAAATGCAGAGAAAAGCATCCACTAAGAACAGATGACTGGTCAAATTCCGAAAAAAGAAAAGCTAATAGGAGGAAGAGACATGTCTGGTTCATGAACAGGGCTGCGGAAAACACAAGCAGGGCAACAGATGAAGACAAATTCCCACAGGATGCAGGATCATTAAAACATGAAATTCTTTGATGATCAAACACATCGTTTGACCCATAAAAGACACAACTGTTGTCTGACTGAGAACCAAGCTGAATTGTGTGTGTGTGTGAGAGAGAGAGAGAGAGAGAGAGAAAGAGAGAGTCTGTGTGAGTGTCTGGGTGAATGAGCGCTGGTCTGTGGACTGGCTATTTAGCGAGGAAAGACCCATTATTTGAAGTACAGAGGACACAATGTATATGTGGATCACAGCCAGAAAAGCCCCAATCTTTCCCCTATGGCTTACATCACACATCGTTCTCTGTACACGTTCTCTGTACCCCATACACTGTGTCCTCCACAGGGGAGGATGTAGAATGATTTGGGGGGTGAGTGGGTTTTTCTGTACATTGTACAGTGCCTGTAAAGGATAATGTATTGTCCACTTTCAACAAAGTTCCATTGTGATTATTGAATGATCTCTACTTGCAGAATGATATGCAGATGTGAATCTGAGGCAAATTGACAGTGGTCATTATACTTTAGACCTCCGAACGTTGGGAAGGCCCATACAAAGTGAATGGAAACCCCTGCTGCATACTGGAGAGCTGTATAATAATACATTATACGTAGTGTGTAGAAATTTATTATATTTGTGGAATCTGTAGTATGGTGTACAATATCTAACAATGAAATAGAGTGTGTGGGAATCATCCCATGATCCAGTGGTTATGTATGAGGTTCCGGTTGTATAATATTGTAAGTGTGAAACTGGGCGTCTGTGGCACAATTTCAGACAGGATTCCTGACAGATAAAAATCGTTTCAAGATGCAAAAAGGGAAGGGAAGATGAAGCACCATGTGCAATTCTAGACTGCTTGGAAGGGAGTAGAGGTAGTTCACTTTCTGACCCATCCTAAATTCCCACTCTGAAATGGTCAGTCAATACACTAAGTAAGAGAGAACAGCTATAAAGACCACAGGACTCTTTGAAAGAAAAACATTTCTGTTAAGGATCTGGACAACCAATTGTTAAGGGCCAAGCCTGATGGAACCTAGTTTATAATACTTTAATATTGTTTATGTTGTTTATTGTTTATCATCATGTTTAATTAATTGTTCATGTTTATTATCATGTTTTATGATTAATACTGTTGCATTTACATAGATCAACTTTGATTTATGATACCTGATGATGTTATGTCGACAACATCGACAGATTTTCAGGGTTCTAAGCAAAGAATCCATAATAGTACACTGTGTACGTACACGCTTAACAGTGAGTTCAAATCCAGCTGTAGTGGCCAGATTAGACACAGCCCTGTCTATATGCAAGGGTTCTGAATCTGTGTTTGTGTGTGTCCATGTGTGTGAACAGAGGAGGGTGCAGTTCTGCCTGCAGGTTGTCACAGTGAGCCAGGTTTGGGGGGAAAGGGAAGAGGGGTGTGTGTGTGTGTATGTGTGTGAGAGTGTACACATGTGTGAGTGTATGTGGGGGTGGAGTGAGCAGTAGCAGTAGCATTCCTGCCTCTTTCATTCATAATTCATCTGTTCTGCTTTCTCACGTTTGCGCCAGGGAGGGAGAAGGAGAACAGCAAGGACCAACTGGAGGGAGGGAGGGAGAGGGAGAGAGAGAGAGAGAGAGAGAAGGATAAAAACAGATGGGACTAAAAATTCCTCACTCAAGGTGTGTGCAAACACACATATGGAGCCACAAACACATATTTTCACTGTCTCCTCTCTCTCTGTCTCTCTCTGTCACTCACAGACTCACAAACTTACATATCCTCGCTCTCTGTCACACTCTCTCTCTCACACACACACAAACAAACATACATATCCTCACTCTCTGTCACACTCTCTCTCTCACATACACACATACATACAAACACACATATTCTCACTCTATGTCTCTCAGACATACCTACAAACAGGAGAAGGACCAGCTTGGAAAGTACACTGGACCATCTCAGAAAAGTACGCTGTTTCTACACACACACTACATAGCCTCAATATCCTCTTATAGACACAAGTGGAATGGCAGCATTACTAAGCAGACTTAAGGAATACTCACAGATAATCAATCTCTGCATTGACAGAAAAGTGCCCTCGGTAGACTGACAAGAATCTTTTTGAGGAGAGGTACTTGAGAATTTCCTTGGGAGAGGAACTAGGACTATTGATAACTTTTTATAGTCACTTAATGGTGTGTATACATGTTCTTAGTGGCTGGTGAGGTGTATGAGAAAGTGTATGTATGTGTGTGTGTTCTAGGCCTGGGCTTTTCTATCCCCTGTAGGGCAGTTAGTTTCATAGTCTAGGGGAAAGATTGGGGCTTTTCTGGCTGTGATCCACATATACATTTGTCTACATGTACACACACACACACACGTGCATGCACAACGGTACTGTTTTTCAAGAGAGGACAGGATGTTCAGTCCTCAGTCTGGAGCAGCTGTAATGCATATTTAATATGGCAGACAACGTGCCAACCAGCTGTCTTTTGACTCTCACGCAACTCCGTCGGCAGCTATACATTAACACAGTCACAACACTCCCTCTTACACTCCCAAAATGAACACAGGCTCATCACAGCCCTGGCATGGACACTGGCACTGCCCAGTCTGACACATAGTAACCACGGTGAGAGTGAGGAAACACAGATGATGTCGCATTGGTGTCCACACAGCGACACAGGCCTGGAGGGGTTTTTTACCGGTCACTCTTTGCCACTGACTCACAGCCTGGCACAGGGAACTCTCTGCCAGTCGCTCTGATGTACCACCAGTTAAAAGCTTATGTCAGCAACAAATCACAGACACTGCCTGCTGCGCTTGTGCCCTGGGCAAACACAATATTTTTGTGCCCCCTCTATTAAAATTGCTTGGGTGGGGTTCCATTTAATTCTGGACTCTTGGTGGTGGGTGTGGCGTGAAGACTTCCATCATAACATATACATGCTGGCACCCTATCTACATGTTTATGTTAATACACACATTACATACAGTTAAAAATAATATACCCACATATATTGTACATTGTATGTATATAGGCACACTATACAACACACTGGATCCAAGGAAATGAAAGTAACAGATGAAATACTATGCGCAGGTATTAACATGGAAGCGAGTCATGCTGTATGTTTAGTTGTGACCATATGCGGGTATCTTTTGCAGTACGCTTGTTTTACGAGAACTCATATTTAACATTCACTATTCATGTGGCCTTTCAGTGTGTGAGTCCAGCTGTGAAGTCAAATATAGGTCAGTGCAGTCCAGTGTCTTTTGTTTGTATACTTTATCAGTGTGCCTACGCTTTGTGATTCAGAACCAGGAGTGACTCACAGCCCTTTACAGAGAGGGCCAGTGCTGGGACTTCAGGGAGTGGCGACGGTTTCGGGGCTATTTTTGGGAATGTTTTCATGGAGGGAAACTAACATTACTCCAGTGTGGCGTCATGCCAGTCCCAGCTCCACCAGTGAGACAAAAACACTCTAACGTGGCACACCAATTTTTGGTGTGTGTGTTAAATGTCATAGGCTACCTGCTTCTTACCCTCCTCCTAAGCTTAAATACACACACAAGCATAAACATATGTGTGCATGCATACACACACACACACACACACACACACACACATATATATACAAGCACACACGCACACACAGACGAAAACATGCTCATTTCCGCCTTCACCTAAATATAGCTGCCATTGCGTGACCTCTGCTTTTGATTCTGGTAAAAGAGAGAGAAAGAAAGAGAGAGTATGTTAGTGTCAATGAAGGGTGTTAACTGTCCAAGCAAGGTGTTTCAAAGAGCCTCTGTTCACACAGTTTTTTTTTCTTTTTTCAAAGGGACCAGGTGGTGATTCAGAGGGCAAATATAAAAGCACACATATCCACGCCAGCAGGGTGGGGAAAGTGTAGACTAGGGAGGGACAGGGGGAGAACTGGGGGTTAAGGGTGGGGGTAGTAAGGGGCAAATGAATGAATGTGTAGCTGAGGCAGCAACTTCAGGGGTGAGAGGGTTCACTTAGAAGGCTTCGTATGGAGACTGTTTTTATTTATGCCACAGACATTAGAGGAGCGGACAGAGAGCCGAGTGTTGGCACGGGTTTATTATGCCATTGGCAGCTGCAGTGCATAATGGTGGTGTTTTGCTGTCCACGTAATGCAAGCCATCAATGTTGTTGCCTGTCTGTGTAGCGTCAACATTTATATTTACATTTCAGCATCTGCGAGTCATTGCGGAGTCTTTGAAAGCCTAAGATGGTACGTCTCCAATTCAATAAAACACCGCAATCTACGCAATAATGCACAACCGAGATTACATAAACAGATAAATCAAATAGTGAAAAAGAAGTCAAAGTAAAATGCACTTCATTTGAAGGGCAGAAGCAATTATTTGTTTTGACTTTTCACAACTGCTTGCCCTAGTCATCTTTTTCCCAAGCCTCACCCCTTTCTCATTTCAAATTACACCATAAGCCATTGTGCCGCTGAGTACGGCATGCTTTATGTGGGCTAAGGAGAGCAGAGGTTTCAAAATAAACATCGTTCACATGGGCAAATGTCAAGGCACTGACGGCGAGTCTGCTGAGCCGTTACCCTGGCAACATCACTGATATGCTTGGCAGCAGAAAAGTTCATACATTTCCTGTCCGCCAACAGTAAACGACCGAACTTCTGAAGACACCACGGGCAGCCTTTCCCACTAACGGAAAAATAGAGACTACTTTTGTGTCTGCAATAAAAGAGGATGACCCGAGAAAGAGAAGACGTCTGGGACGACATAATAACATTGTGCAATAACATTCTCCATTCAAATCCAAAGTTTGAAAATCCTACCCGCAACCTCTTTTCTTCTTCTGATACGCTGACAATTTAGTCTTTAAATAACAGCAGGGCAAGAGGTATGTACTAGTTTGGGCATGCATGATCGACTTTTCTGTTACTGTGTATAGTTCCGTAGGTAGAGGATTAACTGACCTTCAGGAGGCATATACAGTTAAAACTGAAACACCGCGTTTTCAACATTTTATGGAAGATAGGTGTATTAACAGCATATTTCACAGTTCCCAGCGGAAAGAAGGAGCAAAGAGCAAAACCACAAAGTAAATTAACTGATATCTGAAGATGTAAAATTGCTTCTATAAGCTATAAGAAGTTTTTAACGTAACTAAGAAGTGTCAGCTAAATGCATAAAAAGTCTGTGGTTTAACCACAAAGGAGCAGTACATGCACATTGGCCTAGGAATCCCACAGAACTAGAAACCCTTTTCCAGGAAGAATGGGCGAACACAACAGAACCTCACTTCGCTGAATACAGAGTGTGTTTAACAGGCGATACTTCTCCTATGGGCCGTCACTAAGTACTGGCCATGCAGAGTGCCAAAAAGTGCCAATTACCTGATGAAGGTATGCTGACCAAAACGTGTAATCACTTGCTTGCATAATGGACAGGAGTCTGCATTTCTTACAAAATGCCTAAAAAGTTTAAAAGAGATCCCTAAATCAATCAACAGGTCATTAGCCAGTTAACTATAAGGGATACTAATCGGATTTGAGAGGTTGTGCATGCTTCCAGTCATTTATTAATAAAAAAAAAAAAAAAAACTAAACAAAAAAAAACTTCTGACAGCTGTTTTGTTATTGTCACACAAAAATAAATAAGATCGCATTGATTCCCCCAGTTGTAAGAACTAATACTTTCCTCTGGGTGAGCCCATTGTGATCAAATTAATATCTCCCAGTTCTGCTGACCTTAAAATTGAAAAAAAAAAAAGAGAATGTTTTGCCTGGCATTTTCGTAAGTGTTGGAAATTAAGAGATAATCCTTTAACATATTTCTAGGGCCTTTTTATTTATGCTTTTCCCTGATGTACAATTATTTTGCACTATCACAGCACTTCTACCTATTAAGGTGTCCTGTCAGTCTATTCAATTCAATTACATTACATTTACACAGCACCTTTTACAATAGCATTGTCTCATGGCACTTTACAGCAAGGAGCACACTAGAGCAACAGGGGCAAGGAAAAATTCCCTTATGTTAGTTAGTCTAGGAAGAAACCTTGGGCCTATGACAAGTTCCTAACCTGTTATGTGATTTCAGAGGACGACCTTAAACAATATACCAAAATATTTATCCTCAGTTCATTTTTGACCTTATGCATTCAGTAATCTCGGGTGGCATTTTAGGGGATTATCTCAAGCACAGATGTCTAAAGACTGGCAGTCAGCAACCAATCCCTGCAAAAAATGCCAAGCTTTGAAATAGCTGAATGTGATATGACTTTGTGATATTATGACTTTTTTACAGTAAAGGCTAATAAGCAGGTTCTTTCCCAGACTTTATTGGGACAACCCTATACAATATCTCCACTCAGGTTGTGTCTTAGAGGCCAGTGTTTTATAAAGAGACACACACTCTTAAAATACTGAACATAACAGTGAGTGTCACACCATGGTAGTTGGTAGTTAAAACACAGCTACTCGTGCGAGTGTGTGTGTGTGTGTGTTTGTGTGTGTGTTTGCTAGAGTACAGTAGTGTCCTGAGGCTCTGAACGGATCAGAAAAAACAACAAAAAAAAAACATCTCCGGGCCACAAACATGTTGGCGGGAGCGGAAGACCCACCAGCACACAGTGGCAGATGATGTGGATTCTTCAAGCATGTCGCACCACACCCTCGTTAGAGACATTAGTGAGAATGTCAGCACATATACACATTCAGGCAACAAATGATCTGGAAGAAAGCGGGGAAAAATTGCACAGGAATACAACGCAGGTCCGCTTCAGACCTGGCCCTAATTTGGCAAAGTACTGTCTGGGAAAGCTGCCCGTCGTTAAGCAGATGCCTTAATCGAATGCGTCTAACTGTACATTAAGAACGTGTGTTTGACTAGACATGACCTCTATGGCAGCTCTACCTAGCCAGGTATGCTGCTGATTCTATTACAGGTAGTCAATAAAATGCTTTGGTACATGCTGTACTGTGTGTGCAGCAAGCAGTTCCTGATACTTTCTCAAGCCAACAACTCACACACCACATAAAAAAGGCTTGAGAATAGCAGGTCCTATCATGTACCCTACCAAGCCCTGCTATGTATGTAAAGTCAGAATTATGCACCTCTGTGTAGAATGTACTGTATGCGACATTTCACTGAAAGTCTGACAGGCAGTCATCAAACGCATGATGGATGTGCATTTCAGCTATAATGTCTCAGCATGAATACAGTATTGCGTGCTGAACTTATGGTTTTACATCACACTGACTCAACAAGAGTATTTACAGTAAACATTTAAAACTTACTCTTTTTCTGGCTTAGTCAGGTTCCCTGACAGCTGTACAATGATCTTATATGGGAAGAATTTTCAGTAAGTTCCAAGAGATGCAACTAGGACCTTGGGTCATTCCATGGAATTACTCTCCATCATATGTGCTATCTATGGATCATGGGCCTACCTTACGGCTCAACAGAATGTTTCAAGCACTTATTGTGTGTGCATGTATGTGTGTGTGTATGTAACGCAAGTGCTCTCTGCAGTCAGAGCCCAAACAGCCTCAGGCTCAAAAACAATCCATATGTACATACAACTATGGAGACACACAAACACAAACATAGAAACAATGCTATATCTCATGATCTTATGATGATCATGATGATGATTTTAGGATCAGATGAGATCCTCTCCAGCTGTTTATGACTTCCAGTGATTCTTATCGGGCATATAACTGCTTTGTTCTTTAAGTTCATGTCCTTGCCACAAAGAAAGACACTCTGGTGAGTCTGGTGATGCAGACTCCTCAGGAGCCGTCTCTTCAATCATCTCTTTAATTCACCACAAGCAACTTCATGCCTATTAACATGTCAATCAAACGGTCAATGTTCCTCCTCAGGTGTTATTTTCAGTGTCAATGTTTCTTGTCTCTGCTACATTTTATATGAACGCAGAGAAGCCTAATGTAAATGAAGCATTATCTCTGTAACAGCATTGCATAAACAGATACAATGTGCATGTTTGCTGATACTGTCTGTCGTTCTTCTTACACTACATTTCAGGGCATAGTCACACTGCTATGCACACACACAACTGAATAAACAGGGCTGAATCGAGGCATGCAGCACAAAACAAACTACCCCCACCAACATTGAGGATCTAGTCTACAGGAAAGGGCTTTCTAAAGTGCTTTATCTATATTATTTTCATGGGATGGGATGGGAAAACAAAGCACATGTAGTGAGGTAAGGTGGCATTTGGTTGACACTACCACCACCCAGTGGTCATTATTGGAATTTAGACTTTTTTTTATGGGACAACTGAAGTATAAAATACAGAACAACAATTTTAATATAGTGTAGTTTTTGGAAAGTGCAGGTAAAATATTTGAATTATATCATAGTTAAATTTTATTTATTTTCTGATATTCATCAAAATATCTCCTTAACAGCAACAAACTACATTAGGTAAAGTTTCTGTAGTTATAAACAGTCACACACACATACACACACACACACACACACAAAAATGACCCCACAAAAGACCGTATTCCCTCCTGAAGACACTATGCAGACCTTGTACTAATGCTTCACTCTCTCGGACTCCTCCACCTGCCTAGTCAGGTCCTCCACCTCTATCTCCATGCGCCTGATATCACTGATCAAGTGCCTGTGGTTAGACTGGGCCTTGCTCAGCTGGCAGTGAAGCCGCTTTACAATGGCATCATATCTCCTGTGCTGGATCTGATGAGGAATTGGAGGGGGAGGGGGAGGGGTAAGCAGTATGGTGGGGACGAGAAAATTAGGCTTGTTTTTGCTCGCCTGTCCATCCTGATGTAACTGTTCAACACCTAGTGATAGTTTTAATGCAGTCCATATATTTAAGTTTCCTGTCAATGCATCACATAAATTCTAAAGCTTACAAATACAAAGATGTTTATTTACTATTCTGTTGTTGGATGTAAATATAGTAAATAAATGTTGCAGATGGCATGACAGCAAATCAATATTACTCCATCCTTTTAACTACCTGAATGTCCTTTCTCAGCTGTGCTTGGACCTCCCTTTCCTTTTGCAGAAATGCCCTTTTCTCTTCTATCGTCTTCTTTTTTGCAAATACTTGCTGCTCCAAGTCGTCAATCTCTTGCTGCAAAAACAAGATGTTCATTTCCATTACGTAATGTAATGTCAAGACATCCTCCTTGCCCTTTATTTATGTGTTATTTCTCTTTCTGTTAGTCAGAACTCTGTACGGGTGTAACTGAAGCCATTACACGTCTGGACGGAATGTCAGAAGACCTTCCAGTTTTTAACTCCTTTTAGGCACAGCTGCCAACTGTGGCTAAAGGCCATAGAGTAACTTTAGTCTGACTGCCACTTGAATACATGTCTACTGTCTTAATCATGAAAAACAGACATTCAGGAGTTGAAACAGTTATAAAATATACTTACCTGTTCTACAATTTTCTCATTTAACCATTTGCACAATTGCATCATAAATTCAATTATAACAATTATTTCTATTTTGCACACTTAAGAGTTTTCCTGTCTAAACATGAATGATTACTCTGAGTTGCATTCAGGTACAATGTAGGGTGTGCAGACAAGCAGGTCATTCCAAATGGCTCAATGGCTCCACTTGAAAGTTGTTATCAAAATACTATAGACAGTAATTTACTAAATGAGCAACTTAAACAAACCAGCTGAACCAGGTGTGAAAAATTAATTGCAGAGTGATCATCCTTATACATACTTGAGCTTGTCTTGCTGCCCCTCCCTCTGGATTCTGTAAATCTATCATCAGTGCATCTCGCTTTTCCCTAAGCTGTTTGACGCGCTCTCTCGCCTCCATTAGCTCCTTGTAAATGGGCATCTGGCTCTCAGCCTCAGCAACTGCCATTCTGTGGTCTTCCATCTTGGTTCTGTAGGTGTTGTAAAGAGCAAGAGTGGCCTGTTGGCGCTCCTCCTGTTCCTGGATCTGGAGTTGCAGTTTCATGTTTTCTGAGTTGATTTCATGCAATCGTGACTCAAGGCTGCTGTTGTGCCGTTTGATCTGCTCAGTCTCATATAGCACACCACTGATCTGCCTGTCTGAATTTTTCAACTCGAGTTCAGCTGACTCACATCTACTCTTTAGGTCTGAAAGTGTGTCCTGTTTGTATAAAGGAAAACATCACAGTTAATAAGGACTTTTTGTTGTTTGTTGTTTACATAAGAAGGCATATGACATCCATTTTTTATTCAAGTTCTGACCATCAGTGTCTTTTAAGTATTTTATTGAAGATCCACTGTGAAGTGTAGTCAGTCCAACTTTTTAAATGTCTTTTTCAATTGTCTTACAATATGAAGTCATTTCTGCATTGTTTTTAAGTGGTTATTAGATAAGTTTCATCATGCCTCACTATGTTTTACTTTGGATGAAATACAGTGATGACCATACAGGCCATGGAGGTATCATTTTATAGTTGGAATAGGTTTGTTGACCACATTAGCAGCTACAGCAGCAGGAGTGGTTTAAATTTTACAGTGTTTACAGTGTGGGTCGTGTGGGTAGTGTCTAGTGGTGAAAATGGTACCGAGATTAGCTAATAAACTAATGTACATCTGCAGTTCATATCTAAACATATCACCTCCAAATCACTCAGAATTTGTTGCTTTTCCTTCAGTTCACTGGCTTGGATCTCTCCTTGACGGGAGACTTCCTCCAGAGTGCCTAGTATAGAAAACGGTGTCCCTGGGAAGACAGTAAGACAGTTAACATTACACAGAGCTGCCTCTTTCAACTCCCACACCCTGATGCTCACGCAATAGGTAGGTTACATATCTCACTCTCTCACTTATGTACGTTGTACATAAATCATTTTGCACACTTACAACGTGCCATTACGGTTACATCTTCAAACGTTTTGGTAGCTAAAAGTATGTTAGCATACTAGCAGAATAAAACAAAACACTGGGTAACCCTTTGTTTAATGAAACTATATTTAACATGATTTGTGGTTAACTAAAAGCGAACAAAATCTACCTTCTCAGATTTGGCACATGTTGCGTTACTTCATTAGCTAACTTCCCTGGCGAAAAGACCTGTGGCTGTTTTCACAAGTTGCTAATTAGTTGTTTTCTGGCACATTTTGAGCCATTTCATTAGCTAGCTTTTCTGACGAAAAGACCTGTGGCTGTTTTCACAAGTAGGTAATTAGTTGTATTTTATCACTTATTGACAGAAAGAAAGCACAACTTTAGTTTTATCGTCGTCTACGACAACATTAACCTCAAAATTGGACACATTTATGACCTAAATTTTCATACTTTTGGAACATACCATCACTCCCATCGCCCTCTAATGCCATAATTTCTTCCATGATGGCTTGCTCATGGACAATTGTTTGGGGAGGAGTCATAAGGGAGGAGGAGAGGGTATTTTGCATATCGGTGCATTTCTGCATATCTGGATGGCAGTGCTCTTTGGAAAGAAACAGGTAAACGAATTCCTGGCATTTTCCACACTGAATTATTCGAATATTTCATCTTACGACCTTTGCCCAATTTAAAGGTAAGCGGGAATAGTGCGTTTTGATGCTATTGTGGGTATAAAATTGTAATATCACAAAATTTGGCGACAATGGGTTGGCATCCACCTATCTCGTCTGATGGGCGTGGTCTGTCCAGGTCTATAAATTAAGCCCAGCTTTTAATATTAGTTCAAAAGAATTTAATATAAGCAGGACTAATTAGCCTATATGTTCCCCTTGACCCAAGACAAGTAACACAAGTGAATCTGTTAAAGGCAGATCAATCTGCTAATTTACAAAACTACACAGCATGGAGAATCAGAGCAGCAGCATCACCCCACCACTCCAAACTGCTGACTGAGCTGGCTCCCCAAAAGTCAGAGAGAGCTCTGGGAAAGAGGGTTTGACTGCTTCTGAGATGAAGACTGGTGTGGTGGCGATGGACCTGAAGATGGATGTCACACCCGAAAAAGCTGGTGCTGCAGGTGGGGATGTCTAAGATCGAGGCATATTTCACTGCTCTTGAGCAAGACCTGGAGCGTCAACAGCAGCTCCTTTCAAGAAGCACCAGGATACTCCTGATGTTGCTTCTCAGGTACCTTTCTTTGGATTTCCCTTGGTTGGGTTAGGACTAGAAGGGCATAGTTGGATTTAAACGTTCGTTTAAATTGTTTTTACATATTTGTAGGTTGTTCGTCCTTCTTACTAGGTAACCCTAAATAAACGCAAGATTTGGGGTCTCTTCCACCATAACTGTATCAACTCACAAGTCACAACCCATGGGTTGGTCAATGTCAACCACTGCATATGACTTCATGATGGTATCATGACCTTTAGCAGAAAAGACGCAGACCTTTTTTTTTCTTCTTCTTCAGTATGCTCCCTAGCTTGGCCATGCCTTCCTAGCACTTCCACTTGATTATCATCTCTCTGCAGTGCTAGTCAGGATTTGATCCCATTGAGCTCATTGTCGCAGGAGGCATTTTAAACTGTCCAATCAGTGAACAAGTGAACAATGCTATCAGTCAACGGCCGATCCAATCTTTTTAAACTTAAACACCTCAAGCAAGCAGTCAAATCTCACTATCGAATGTCCAGACCATCTGTACAAGAACAAGGGTCTGTTTTTATTACCAGGCTATATGCTCTCAGCAGCAGCAGTACACAAAAGTTGCTCAGTTGGAGCAACTTTGAGCTGGAGTAGTGAAGGCTGAGGCAGTTGAAATCTCAGGTCAAGGCTGAAAAGGAGGCAAAGGAGGCAGAGCCACCGTGAGAAGGAGACAAAGAAACATAAGAGGAAGGATGACTAATTGCAGTTATTATTCAATTATGATTATTATTTTATTTTATAAACATTAAATACATGGGTGAGGGTTTTGTTTAACTTTTATTTATTTATTACTTTCTATAGGCCTATTAAACATTTAGATATTTTTTTATTTTTAATACATCTATTGCTATATTAGCATTTGCACAGTTGTTGCACAACATGGCAGACGAATTATCATTAGTTTATATTGACACTAATTTAATCTGCTAACAGAAAAAAAGAGCAAAAAAAGACGCCAAAAAATGGTTTAGGTGTCACGTCACCTAACCACATGATGGCAGCCAAATTCTGATACTAGTATTAAGACATGCATAATTACTGTCAACCACACATTCATCAAATTAAATACATGAATCTGCATCATCTGTTTTCACACAGAGGAAATTCCTTATTTAGATTACATCTGGCTCAAGCAAGTCAGATTTTTCCCCCATGATGCACTAGGGGAAACTGTTTTCAAAGAACAGACTAAAGGAGAAGATGACATGGGGTGCATTTGTAGTGTTGTTAAATAAGATGAATGAAGAGAGTGAACATTTCAAAAGACCAGTCATCAGGCTAAGCTTTCTGTCCAAGTTAGTAGTGAAATGGCCGCCATGGACTTGCATTGTGATGATTACTGTTGTAAAAGTTAATATGATTGTATCAACCATTAGCTTAAAAGGAAACTGGGATTCACTATAATAACCACAGATTAGACAGTGGAATGCATGCTTTATTAATTCAGTCCAGGACATGGTCATTCTTGACCATCAGTCCTTCACTGTGTGAAGTAGCCAGTGGTGGAAATATTTGCACAGTTGTCTACACTTTGTGGTTCGTGGGAGATGACAGTTAAAATGTCCATCCTGGATGTTTACATTTGCCTTTGTACTCTGCACTGGCTCCACTTGAAACCTACACTGGTGTTTTTCAAAACCAGGGTGAAAAACCATCCAGCCACTCCCCCTAGGGAGAGATTTATTTCCTCGTAAATCTCAGCAGTGCAGCAAGGCGTTGTTCATTTGAAGGGTTTGTTGATTTAATTGTAATTTCACTCTGTCTGTGCTTGTGTTTCAAGTCGAGACCAGTCATGAACCTTTTGTAAGATTTCCGTTTTTCCATTGTGACTCATCCTTTGGATGTGGTTTGAGACAGAGATATGGCTTCCCATAACCAAAGGCTTAAAGTAAGGTTATTTGGTCTCTTTACATTACAATGTTTTAAAGCTGATTTTTCTAGGTGAAAACTCTTGAAATATTTCCCATGAAAGAAATCAAATGAAGGGGAATGAAAAATCATATCCTCAACTGCAAACAATAGTGTGTTTTTAATTATGAATTCATCTGTAATTTATTTATAACTAAGCAGTGTTGGGCAAGCTACTCAGAAAATGTAGCTTGTTAACTAAGCTACCAGTGACTCCACATCAGATGAAGCTTTACTACACTAAAGCTACCTGTAACAAACACTACCAGTACAGCTACTTGTAGTAAAGCTACTGCCCAACACTGTGACTTAGTTACATGGCTTTTCCTTCTTTTCCTTCCTAGCAACACAATTTAAATGGTCTACTTTTGATTTCACTTAGTCTATCATGTTTGTAAGCCCTTTTTCTTTCTTTTTTATTAAGTTATGTTTTGTTATAATTTTACTTAGTGGGCATTTCAATCTGGTGATGTTAGTAAAAGTTGAGTGTTTTACCTTTTTAAGGCTAAGTGTTACAGTAACACAATAATACATTTCACTTAGTCTATCATGTTTGTAAGCCTTTTTCTTTCTTTTTTATTAAGATGTTTTGTTATAATTTTACACAAGGGGTAAAGATCACATACATAACACAATTTAATCACAAGGGGTGTTTTTTAATTGTCCTTTTCTCTCTTTAGATCTAGAATTATCACCACTTATTTTAATTTCGGATTAAAATTTACCTTAAGACCAAGCAACCTCAAACCATATTTGTATGAGCATTTCATTACCCTATGTCATTGCATCCATTGCAAATATTTGTTTTGCTAGTGAGCTGTATCATGGTGCATTTTTTAGATGTCTGGCAATCCTCACTGCATCATTTTCACTCTTCATTTAGTCTATGTAATGTAGAATAAAGGTCTACTTGGCACTGGTATGCAATCATTTTGAGGCAATGTACCCTTGATGCAGCCGCCAGGTTTACAGGAAAATACAGGTTTTCATAACAACAACAATTATGGCAACCGTTGTGATTCTGCTGTACTGAAACTGCACGGAGGCTTTGGTAATAGCATTAGCACTTGTGCTTGCCATTTCCTGTAATATTGGGTTCATGGATGCAAATCTTTAAAAGAAGAGATACATAAGAAAGATAGGTTTTGTGAATTAGTATACATGTCTTTACCTATGGAAGGAGAGACTCATCAGCTCATACCCTGATGCCCCTTGATCCCAATATAATGATTAATACAGGAGCTGTCCATGGTGCTGGTCATATTAAACCCAACATTACATAATGGAGCAGCTTTTGGCATCATCTTTCGCACTGATGGTGTATTGACATGTGAAGGACAGTTAAGGACACCTTAAGTTCCTACTAGCCACTAAGGCTAGGCACCGTCTGTAATTCTCTGATCTCTGTGATGAAACACCTGGAAAATTGTAAGTCAAAGCTTCAGACCATGCCTTTGCTACACATCACACATCATAGACTCTTAGTGTTCTCTGTGAGGTTTGTATATGCATTCTAGGTTTAGACTAAATCTGTTGTAGCTTTCAAAAGTGCTCATGCTTCATCAGGAATCTGATTCTGTCAGGTCACCAAAAAGATCACGGAGTGATTTGCTCTCTCTGTCTTTTCATGTTTTATGTTTTTTTATATGTGTGTGTGTGTGTGCGTGTGTGTCTGCGTGCATGCACCATGGAGAGAAAGCATTTTGGAGCATCTCATGAGAACAAACTCATGACTGCCATAGTCATACTGTAACATACACCATCAAGTGAATAATTTACTTCATTACCATAAACAAAATCCCTCTGAGACTCGAAATGATGATCTAATTCTGGCTGTCATTACCGAAGATTACCAAATCACATTTCAGATTTGTTTACTTCTTGCTGACTGAAGTAAGAAACCAAATACGATGAGCTTATTTTAGCTTTATAGCATCCAGATCTCACAAATTTGGTGACATAGCCACATCTCTAAAGAAAAAAACAAAAACACAAAGTTGTTCTCTGCATTCCTGAGGCAAAACTATGTTCACTACACTGACATATTGATGTGTTCCTCTCACAGTCTTTTGGGAAAGTAATCAGGGCATTTATTCAGCTAATGTGCTAAAGACTTATCTTTATGTTTACAAAATGAGCAGGTGGTCTTTCATACCTCAGATTATGACTTTGGACATTTCTGTTCTGAAAAACATCTGTTAGCAATAAAGGAAAAAATAAATCATATATTGGCACGTGTTTATATGAAGGTAAACATAATAAATTAGAACCAAATGCTCATCAAAAAGTCATTACTTTCATGTGATTTGGAATACATTGTGAAAACGTCCCAAAAGCTGGAAAAATACATATATTATACAAAGTCATTTTTTTACAGACTTAACATGACATAGTAATGAAAAGGAATTGCATTTCACCCCTTTGCACAGCCCAAGCAGTCAGACCAGCTAAGTTCCCGCCTAGTTTCCAGTGTGTTTTGTCTGTATGTCATGTCATTCAAAGCCATAGGAGGTTAGAAATAGCCTAAGTATAGCTATAGGCTCTGACATAAAACATCCCTCTATGACAAAACACATTCAGAGACCACATATAAACACAGTCATTTCTGTCTTTTGTCAACTTATCCTTGTCTCACTCTTTTTTCTCTTTATCCATTGTCTGTGCTATACTTCAGCGGCTTATCCTAAACATCCCAAAGTAACTCCCCTCCGCTTCAGGGTCAAGCATCCAGGCGTTGGACACTCGGACAAACAGACCATCCCCAGTCCTCAGTGCAATGGCGCCACCCTGCTGCTGACAGTACATGTGGTATCCCCCAACCCTCCAGTGCTGTGTACTCCCGCTCTTCATGATCACCGTTGGCCTGACGGTGGCGCCACCGCTGGGCCGCTCATGGAAGATGTACTGGATCAGCTGGACTGGGCTGGAGGTGGCCGCCAGATGATGATCCAAGGGAGATCCCCTCGGGTGTGGTTCTAGCTCGTCGTAGTAACGAAAACAGGTTTTGGCATAGACGTAGAATACGCCTGGTTTGCGGACCAGGATTCGTCCATCTTGGTATCCAAATTGGGAGAGGAAACCTTGTTCTGCATTCCAGTGAATCAGAGTAGCCCGTACCTCCCCTAATGCAACAGCAACAGAACATAAATAAGTGAATGTTACATAGAAAAGGTTCCACAAAAGGTTTTACTTCACTCAATCACACACTATTCAGAAACCGCAAACTGAAACAGGCCGTTCAAAACAGAATAATAAATGGCATATGTCATTACAACACTACTTGTTTTACTTGCACTAAATGTTTTTTTAAAACTGACACAGACCAGGTGGAAGTGACAGGATTTTATCAGTATCAATGACATTGTCAATCCTGATAATAGGTCAGATTCTTTATCAATTCCTTACTGTAGAGAAGGTACTTTGCACAGGTTTATGTAGCCAATATTACTATGGTGGTAATAGCTTAAACCATGTAGAACTAAGTATTATGTACTAGACCTATTGACCATGGTCTGAAAAACATGTCAGGATTGATAGGAGAAACTAATCTTGTCTGAGACATTCAACTCCATTGGATGGAAGCATTCCATTCAAGGCTCTAATCGATTCCCAGTTCTCAGTTTCCACCTCTAATCATGACAAAACTTCTTCTAAAAAGCCACATACAGTATATAACTCATATACGATACTTGCATATCTCTAGATGATGAACAGTAGGCCTATATACTTACTCTGTGTGTGTGTGCTTGAAGGTTTTATCGGTAGATGAGCCACCACTGGAGTCCTATTTCTAGGTTTCTTGACAGATCTGATATGTTGCCTGTGATGGGGCTCTACCAAAGGCTTCACTTCGACAGGGTTTTTCTCAGTCCCCTGCGACTGTAAGAAATGATCAGAAGGAGGCTCTTGGACAAAAGACAGTTGAAGCATAAAAGAGGCCCCTCAAAGAGTTCCACATGTCACTGATCAAACAAATACAAAGAGACTTCATCCCATGGCGGACAATATTACAAGCACAGCTTGGGTCAATTATTACTTTTTTGAAGGCTAACACGTAGGCCCATGGATAGAACTCTATAATGGACCGAAGAGGATAGCCTATTTGTGCTGAGGATGATCTAGACTTCGTCGTTATGAAATTCCCAACTATGGGAGATTCCATTAGGATCTCTGTCTGACAGAGTTGGAAACTTAAAAGATGCCCCTTAACACCTGAATGATGAACACCAAAGACTAGTTGCACTCCTCTCGCTTCAATTCGCACGTTTTTAATCTGTTGCCATCCCTTCGTAAAATTCTGTGAACTTCTCAAAAACCGCTTCGGAGTCATTCTGCCTCTTCACCTTGACCACAGGCTACACGTCACAGAAAGTAGACCGCATACAAAGAATTGTTAAGCTAACAATATGTAGTTTAATCAAATACACCTGGAACCCCTTTCGGTATGGCTAGCGTGGGCTGAGAGCAGCTCCTCCACACCCACACCAGGCTAAGTGGCCAGCTGTTTGAAGTAGTGCCTGCTGAATCACTCAGTACAGATGTGGATAGGCACAGAACGACCTTGCCTACATATTTAAATCTCATGAAATAGGCTACAGGCATTTAAATCGCAGCCTACCTTCTCAAAATCACATTTACAGGTGTGAAATTACATTTTCAGTAGTCTAAAAAAGGCCTACACGCAATAAACAATGATAGTCAAGTCAGGCTTTGTAACCAAAACGATCAAGTAACACGTTGATCTTGAAATCGTGTTAAAATATTAATAGCCAGGGCTACTCCACTATTTAGCCCATCAGCAAGCTAAACGACAGTTTACACTGCGAAACATGAAGTTGCTGGTAAAAGTACTGTGGATCAAAGGGGATCACTTGTCACTGACCTGAATGTGTCCCGTTAATTGTAGAATAATCATAACGCAAGTCACAACTTGTAGCAGTCCCACCAAGATGATGACTCTGGGAATATTTGCCGGCGAATTTGCCTGTAGTTTTGACGCAAGAGAATTCATGTCAACACAGTAAAGTCCACAGCAGAACTAGAAAGCACTAGGAAATCCAGGACCCTCAAACTTTATGGATTGCCACACCACAGAACCCCTCCCGAAAAGCCCATCCCTCTCCTGACTCCTTGCTGCAGTTATTTTTTTATGACGATGATGTGCTAAATGGCAGTCGAGGTTTAGTATTTCAATGAATCTGCAGGAAAAAAATCTTCTTTTGTCTGAATTCCCCCTAGTTACATATCTTATATCAGATAGGCTAATGGAAATCAGTAACAGCTGTGGAATCCATAAACCTCACTGAAGAAACATGATGTTACATTTTCTCATTGAAACGTGGTTTAAAATGTATTCTTATGAGAGAGTGTTAATGTAGCCTATGTCTGCATTACACAAAAATTGAATAGTCTACATATTTGCAAAGCGTATTAACGAATCCTGTTGCAGAAAGGAATTTGGTCCATGCCTGTTCAAGAATCGACTTTCACCTAAACCTAAATCTACACTCCAGCAGGTGGTGCCATAGGGTTCTTATCAGGCCCTGGTGCTGCAAAAGGCACTAAAGTGGATTTGTAATAAAACAAAAATAAAAAGCACTGGACAAAAATCATTTAAAGAAATGAAAAACAATGATAATCCTGAAAGAGAGAAGCTGTCGTGACGGTAAATGCACGAAAGTCGGCTGGCTCTGACGACATTCCCAGGCGTGTGCTTAGTGCATGTGCTCCGCAGCTATCTGACATCTTCACGGACTTCTTCAACATGTCACTAGCCCACCCGCGCCTTTGTTCCTAAGTGCCTCAAGACCACAGCAATCATCTCAGTGCTCAGTGACTTCCGCCCAGTTATTCTTATCCCCATCATCACCAAGTGCCTGAAAAGATTGGTCCTGTCCCAGCCCAAGTCCAATCTCCCCCCTACACTCGACCCCCACCAGTT
Source organism: Tenualosa thibaudeaui (assembly GCA_027481765.1). Taxonomy (NCBI): domain Eukaryota; kingdom Metazoa; phylum Chordata; class Actinopteri; order Clupeiformes; family Clupeidae; genus Tenualosa; species Tenualosa thibaudeaui. The sequence goes on along the minus strand of JAIFZK010000021.1, from coordinate 9,173,925 downwards.
TCCTTATCGTGCAAACCGGTCAACAGAGGACGCCATAGCCACGGCGCTTCACTCTGCCCTCGCCCATACTGACAATGGCAACATGCTATTTCTTGACTTCAGCTCTGCTTTTAACAGAGTACAGTAATTCCCGCTGACCTGGTGTGTAAACTCCAAGATGTGGGCGTCAGAGCATCCTTCTTTAACTGGATATTGGACTTCCTGACACAAAGACCACAGTCTATGAGGCTAAATAACATCTCCTCTATATTGACCCTGATCACCGGTGTCTGTACTCCATATTCACTCACGACTGGGTCCCTTTGCACAGCACCAATTCCATCATCAAGTTGGCAGATTACACCACGTTAATTGTCTTGATCAGCAACAACAACGTATCAGCCTGAAATTTTAAACGACTACACTTAATCTGCCGGTTTTCTGAACATTGATGCAGTAGAAAATTAGATCCCGTTATTCAACTAATACCTCTGAACGGACTCGAGCCTTGTTGCCAGACAAACACACACACACACACACACACACACACACACACACACACACACACACACAAATCATATCAGCAGAACAATCACTTTCATACAGACAAACTAAAAGGGGAAGAAAAGTTGTTGACTATTTCTCATTAATTACATTAACCACAAAGTTGCACATTTTTACAGAGGTTTAACAGGATGTCGATTTGAGATCTCTGATCAGGAAACCCATGCATGTGTAAACGAATTCAGCACTGACTATTACAAATGTCTATTGTATGCTTTGAAGCCTCAGACAGATGAGAAGGTCAGGAAGGACACTGGGTAACATGGTGTACACACACAAACTCTCTCTTTATCTCTAATTAGCACACCCCACACCTCAACAGATAGGAATATATTCAATAATGACCCTGACCCTTGACTTGAGTTATCTGTGTGTCCATCTATACCTTTGTCTGTACAGTGTCCAGCATAAATCAGTACACCCCCTTTGAAAAGTAACAGTTTAAACAATATGTCCATGAAAACAAAAAAAATATTTCCAAAATTTTAAAGTTTAATATCACATCTGCATAGGATACTACACAAAAGTTTGCATAATAATATAACATAGATTACACATTTTTCAGTTTTACTCAAATTAGGGGGGAGCAAAAAATGAGTACACCCCCAACAAAACTAAATAATGATATTTAGTCTGCATAATTTTTGGAAATATTTTTTGTTTTCATGGACATATTGTTTAAAATGTTACTTTTCAGAGGGGGTGTACTCATTTATGCTGGGCAGTGTATGATTTTGAAAGATATAGCAGCTGATGATGAGTTCACATAAAACCTCAGTGAAGAGTGCAAGTGAGAACTACTAACTGCAGCTCCAATGTGACCGCTGCACATTGCTGCATGTGGCAATCCGAGGAAAATAAGTTGTTGGGTCTGCTGAGGCAATTTCTGAGGATCGCAAAGTGAAAAATGTATAACTGACCTTTGTCATTAAAAGTGCATACTTTGGAAGTGGCTCATTTGTCACAAGACAGTGATTTTGTCCACTTGACCGGTCTTGAGAGTAGCTATAAAAGCATGAGAGGTTTGTGTGTCTTTGATGTAATATAAACAGCAGTGGATCTGAACTGAGTATGAGCACAGACATTACATGAAATAAAAACTAATATAGCAAAATGCTGTTTTCTTGTAGCAAAATGAGTTTGCCCCCCCCCCCAAACACACACACACACAACTTCCTCTCTTCGATGGACTGAACATGCTCCATCTGTATCTATATGCATTTCCATTTAATGTTGAAGTGTTGCAATACACTTTCAGAGGAAGCACCAGCAAGCAAGAACACACACACCTCTTACAGAAAGTCAAACGTAATCACACCCACTGTGATTCTACCGATAAGTCAAGACCTGAGGAAACACTCCCTCTCTCAGACTTGCACCACGCGGTCTCACACCACCAGGCTCACGGGGGAGACAGAAAGAAACCCCCAAACATCCTCACTGCTTTCTGCATACTTCCACTGTCACAGCAGGTAAGTTGATACTCTTTCTCAGAGCCATTTCATCTTCTGGGGCTCTTATCACACCATCATTTCCAAGAGAAGTGGCTGACCACACAGCAGTACTGATAGCACTTGCTTTTAAAAGGTGTGTTCTCATACCATACACGCATTTTGAATAGGCGGAGACTAGCATAATGGTGTAGTGTACTTCGCACTTGACAGAGCCTGAGGCCATGAAAGAAAATTCCTTCCACCTGACTCCACTAATTTGCTAAACAGTAACAGTGGCAGGCGAACAGACGCTCGATCAACATGCTTAGGAATGAAGAAAGCAAGACATCCTTTGTTTTTATTCTTAATTACCTGAATTGTTAACATAAAAAAAATCTTGAAAGACAGACTATTTTTCTTGGAAGACATTAGATACTGAAGATTCTTTCAGTAATCAGAAGGTGAGTCTGAACATAAATGCATTTGATGATTTCATAGTCTAGATAAACCAAGACAAGGCACTGAGGCTTTAGTACTTCACAGAGGACTGACTGTGGTTATGCCAAGACAAGCAACTACTTAGTATATAATGTTTTTGTTTTTTCTGTTCTGACCATTTCTGATTAGAGAGCTTTCCAACAGATTCCTTTCATACCATGCCTGTTATTCAGCATGCCTTCTCAGTAAACTTTATAAGTATTTAGCTGGAGGAATTAGATTTATCACATAAGACGGACAGTATACAAACTATCCACATAACCACTGTAGTATTTGAATTTGCAGCAACCATCTGAATTAGTTTTGGAATCTCAATAAAAAAAATCAATAAATGCAATCTCAATAAAATAAAAAAACACATTCATAAGGCACTTAAACTAAATAAAACCTAATTTCAGTGTCATTTTCTTTCCTGTTGGCTGTGGTGAACCAACAGCACATACCAACCCTTAAGGTTTTGTGTAGACATGGTGAATTAAATTTCAATACAATTTCTTGACAGATGAAAATGCATAACATGCCTAGCCTGACACACAAGCATCAACTTGTGCCCTGAGTGCTTGTCTGAGCACAAAATTTCCCCTTCTTCCTCTGCAGAGCCTCCTCATGTCTACCGTTACGGCCTCGCTCAATGGCAGCTCCTCCCTTGGCAGTAATGCCACAACACCCATAGATGACGACTGGAAGTCGGAGACGTCGCGCGTGCTGCAGATCATCGTGACGCTGGTCATCATTTTGATCGGCATTCCGCTGAATGCGCTGGTGGTGTGGGTGCTGGGTATTCGCCGCTGGTGCTCGAGGTCAGGGCACAGCGGAAGCGGCGGGGAGACACGCAGTGCCAACAGCTTCCGCGTGTATGTGGTCAATCTGGCGCTGGCAGACCTGGTGCTGCTCCTGCGCACACCCCTCATGCTGGGCTACCTGGCGCATCGGTTCTCCTGGCCATTTGGGGACCCCTTGTGCCGGATGGTCATGTTCCTGCGTGCCCTTGGCCTGTACGCTGCTTCCTGTCTATTGTGCGCTGTGGCTCTGGAGCGCTGCCTGTGCCTGCTGCGGCCTGTCTGGGCCAGTCTCAAACGCCCACGCTGGGCCGTGCCCCTCGCCTGCGGCCTCCTCTGGCTTCTGGCAGTCATCTTGGCCTCGCCATACCTGCACACAGCCGTACTGAAGGACTGGGGTGGCTTCCAGTGCCTGGAGAGTGACCCAAAGACAGAGACGAGCAAAGCCTTCTTCATCACCGAGACCATCTTCGGCTTCCTGCTGCCCATGGTCATCTTCCTCTCCTGCAACCTGGCAGTGCTAATTAGCGCCAAATGGTCTGAGACAGGCATGGTGACGCCCACTGCGTCCACAAAAATGTCTCCGATATCGCAGCCCTCATTGGGAACCGGTTCTGGCTCTGTGTCGCTCAGTCAGAGCTACACAGCTCGGCGCCTGGTGCGTATGTACCGGGTGCTACTGCTCACCATACTCCTCTTTCTCACCTGCTGGGTGCCCTATTTCACCTTTCGCTTCCTGCGCTGGTACAGTGCAAAGCATAAACTGATGAACATGAATTTCGTGGCAGTGAAGGGCTATTACGTGTCCCTTTTCCTGATCTACGTGAAAAGTATGTTAAACCCCATCTTGTATGTGTTTGCTGCACGAGGCCTTGGACGGACCATGCGTGCCTCCCTACTGTCTGCAGTGGAACGAGTCTTCAACGAGGATAACTCGGAATCACTGCGCAGGAAATCGCTGCGCCGTAAAGACTCCCAGATCTGACATTGTGAGAAACTATAGCAGCTCTGAATAAATGTGCACTGAAACTGGACTTTTGCATGGACTTTGCATGTTACATTTATTTAGCGTCGGACACCATAAGCTTCACTAATGTGTAGCACACATCTTATTGATGCACAACAGCCATTTTGCACCAGAACACTCAACCACACACAAGCCAGAGGTGGAGAGTGAGGGGATCAATCAATTACTTGCATGGACTGCACATTTCTTAAATGGTGTACCAACATGTTTTCTAATGCATTTTAACCTGCCAAAGTCCAGATTGCATTTGATGAATTCTCCGGTCAATTCTTCAAGGACAGGAAGGGCTCTCAGCTCTAAAACATAACCAAAGTTGATACCATGGATTTTTTTTTCACTCCATTCTTCACCAGGAACCAAAAGTGAAAGTTCTTTTAACATCATCTAATGAATGTTATATTGAGTAATGCCTTCTATACTTTGTGTTTCTTCCATTGTATGTTCTCATTCTTTTTTTTATGTTGATAGTTGAAACAAAAAAGAGAGGTGTTTTATTTTTGTTAACAATTTATATTTCACAAATTGAATTAAAGCAAGATGTACATTTTGGCCATTTTGCAAAATGCTGGGTGCTTGGAGACAGAAACAAAGGTTCATGTAATGCACTGCACTGTGGTATTAAGCAGCTATGAGTTATCTGATAGAGAAGATCCTGTTTCAAAGTGACAAAAAAATGCAACCAAGTGCAAGAAAGTTCAGAATGGGGCAGTATAACCTGTTTTATCACTGAATGAAGACACTTATAAATAAGAGGTGTGGTTAAGGATTGAATGAAGGAACATCTTGAACATGCAGGGGCTATAGAAATCAGTCTTGATGATATCACATAAACTGAAAACAAAAACTGAGAAAGACCACGGAGGCTATTAGCGAAGGAAGGTATGCTGCACCATTTAAGTCTTGTTAACCTTAGCTGTCAAGGGCTGCTAGTTGCTGGTCAGCATGTTGATGTGCAAGCTCCATAAATTTGTTCAGCTGCTGGATACCAGGCATATTCTGCATCCTTTTCACCAGGGCAGCCCCATTCGGCAGCAACTTCATAAGCCGTTCCTGTGCAAAAATACAGTCATTCTGTTTTAGAACTCTCTTAACTAACAGTGTTAGTTGCACCACTGACTTCCTGTTGTGGCACATTGGATTTCCTTATTCTACAGGCAACACTTACCACAGTCCCCACACACGGACAGAATTTCATGTTACTTGGAAAAGGCAATTTCTTCACAATGCTGACTGCTGAGAAGGCTGAGGCCTTCTTTTCTCTAATACACCTATGAATAACACTGACAGCTCTGCACTGACAAATGCATTACTTCACTAAACTGTGTAAAATTCTTAGCTTTTCTGTAGGGCCATGGTGGTTATACAAGTGGTTATACAAGATCTATTCTCACATCATGCCTGTCAAAGAGGGCAGTGGTGTGAACTCCAGACAGTTGGTGCAACAATTCAGATACTGTGCACATGATGAAAAAACCCAACTGCCCAACTGCCCCCCCCAAAAAAAACAAAAAAAAAAAAACATGCAATACATTTGTCTAACACATGTTTCTTGAATGTCAAAAAGGGAATGGGATGATTACAATTTTTACTAACTTGCTAGATAACATCTTTACTTTTTCTGATGTTCAGCAGAAGGGCATAAAGCAAGAAGTTGCAAGAAATTTGAGGCTATTACATTGCAATCAGAAATGACATCCTGAATTCTGACTCAGTGCCTAGAGCTTTTAGCACAGCAGTAGGCACAGATCATACAGTGCCTCTTACCTGGAGTGGCGGATCCACTTCAGAGCGGGATGGTAGGGGAGGGAGATGTAAAACGGTCTGCTCTTTTCTTTGTAGAATCTGCAAGAAAGAAAAGAAAAAAAGGAATGATAGAAAGACAACTATAAAACTCAACTCCATTACAGAGTGAATTCACAAAGAAACCTCTGAATGATGGTTTCAGTTATCCAATCATAGAAAAATATTTGGGATTAGGATTACAATGGCTGCACTGCTCCTTCTGCACTGAGATTTGATTGGAGAGATTGCTGCTCACTCTCTATGACTAACACACTCCAATCTGAACACACCATACTGGCATGAGCCTACATCAAGTTACATCTCCCCTCTGTCATCTGCACGGGAAGATTGCTTTGCGGTTAGGTCACTCGACTCAAGGTTGTGGGGGACTCACTTTGGATAAAAGTGTCTGCTAAATACCAGTCAACTTTAACTTTACCAGTCAACTAGCAACGCTGTTTTGACTTTTCTTTGAGCTTTGCTCTCCAAATGACCAGCATGGCGCTTATCATGCTATAGTCGGAAGTTCTCCAGTTGAATGGCTGACCTGCCAGATTTTTCAACTTCTGCCTAGCGATGTCACAAGCACCACTGTCTTGCGTGGTTTGCGCACCCCCACCCATGGAGTGACTGAATGAACTGAATGTTTTATGTTTGCCTTTTGTCAATATCTATCTTTGTGTCTGTGATGAATGCTTTCAGTGGTCTTTGTGCTAAGATATATGCCATATCAATAAATTACTTACAGAAATTCATGAAGGTGAGACAAGGTAACAATTCCACAATACCAAGTCATGTCCACAATGCCCATAAAATGCCATGGTACTCTATGATGTAAAAGATTAAATTAAATTTAAGAATTTACATGAAATATAAATACCAAGGCATTCTACTGGCATTGTGGATGTAACAAAAAGCTAATTTTCCATGTAATTGCCCATATGTGTTTGTGCATACCTGAGTGTGTATGTACAAATGTAAATATGTGTATGTGTTTAGGCACAAATGTACATATGTACTGTTTACCCGTTTATGTTTATGGGTGTGCATCTGTGTTTACCTCCTGCGAGGTCTGCTCCAACTCCTCCACCTTGAATTTCAAGATCCTGCACTCCTCGTCTAATCTGTCTCTCGTCACTTCCAACTCTTCCAGGGCACTGACAACAGATGTGTGGTTCTCCTGGGCATACACATAAAACATACACATGCAAGCACACACACACACACACACCAGAAAGTTGAGTTTAAACATGCTCAAAACATCAGTAAATCCAAACTCAAATGGAAAACACACTCTTTGAAACTTGCACTACAACTAACGAGAAAAGCCCCTTTTATGCTGTTTGCTCCCTAAAACATTGCATTGTAGGTACAGATAGACCGCACTTGATCCTTCATCCTACTCTGAAAAGTGAAAAAAAGTATCTATTAGTTTGTTTGAATGATAGTAAATTATAGGCTACATGTCAAAAAAGTTAGACGTCCAGACCAAGGCTCCGTGAATATATCCAAGGTAACAATTTGCTAAACAAATTTTGGTGTTGAAACCTGTGGAAATGCCTGTCAGTGCTAGTGCTGGTGCTGGACTAGAACCAGTTCAAGTCCAGCTACAGCTACAGCACCAGCACAACCCTGGTGGAAAAGAGGTATATCTATCTATTCGTCTATAATAAAAACATTTTACTTGGCACAGGAGGTATACATGAGTTCATGAGAAGGTCAAGAGAAAAGTGGGACCATCATGGATGATCACCGGTGGAAAAGTATCAAACTCGATTTATTAGATATACCAGCATTTAAATGAAACCAGTGCATGTCTATGTTTTAATTGTAGATGTAAAAAAGTGGTGCACTGAATTTCAAACAAAAACATCACATATTTAAGTTTCATATTTCAGTGTACCACTTCTGCTTCTTTGTACCATGGCTGAGGCAACCTTTCAGTTTCTATCTAATTTCAGTTTTGTTAATAACCACTTTCCTATGCCTGCAAGACTATTAACATTTATTTTTAAGTATTATTATTATTATTATTCACCTTTATTGTGATGGGATAGTAAAGAGAGGAGTCTGCATTTTTAAAAGACTAATTTCTGTTCATTTTGTAAAGTGCATCAGAGTTAGTGCCCAACAGTAATCAATTATCGTGCATTATTTAATCAAAGTCAAAGTCGCTTTTATTCTCAATTTCTTCACATGTACTTGACATGCAAAGGAATCGAAATTACGTTTCCCACTATCCCATGCGTGTACGTGGACAACAGTAAAGTGCAGATGAACAACAAGACAATTCTAGTCCTAAGTTTGTATAAATAAATAAGTGCAAGTTTGCCTAGTACTACTACATAACATAAGAGGTATGACAAGACAAGACATAGAGTACCCTAAGTACACTACTAATGTAGCAGATCATGACGGACAGACAAGGCATGAGGTGAAGTTCACTGAGTGTTCCAGCTTTGTGCATTTAGAGGTAGTTATAAAGTGTTTTTAGTTGAAAAATTGCAATGCGCAAATGTCAATAGGCAGTACTTGCCACAGTAGCAGCAGTAATGATGATAATAAGTGGTGCAAATATAAATATGTGTGGCCCCTCTGAAAGCTGACCACAATCTCCTTGGTCTTGCTGACGTTTAGCAGGAGATTGGTTCCTTTGCACCATCTGGTCAGAAGATCCACCTGTTTTCTGTAGTGGGTCTTGTCGCCGTTGGTGATGAGGCCCACCAGTGTTGTGTCGTCCGCAAACTTCACTAGGTGGTTGGAGCTGTGGGTTGGTGTGCAGTCATGTGTCAGTAGGGTGAAGAGGACTGGACTGAGTACACAGCCTTGTGAGGCTCCTGTGCTCAGGGTTATGCTGTTGGAGATGATGTTGCCAACACGCACCGCTTGCGGCCTCTGGCTGAGGAAATCCAGCAGCCAGTTGCAGAGGGAGGTGCTGTGGCCCAGTTTGTCCAGCTTGCAGATGAGTTGCTGTGGTATTATGGTATTGAATGCTGACCTGAAGTGTATAAACAGCATTCTCACATATGAGTCTTTCTTGTCCAGGTGGGTGAGGGCTGGGTGGAGGGCAGAGCAGATTGTATCCTCTGGAGATTGTTTCGCTCTGTACGCGAACTGGTACGGGTCCAGGCTGAGGGGCAGGGTGGATTTAATGTGTGAAAGGACTAGTCGTTCAAAGCACTTCATGGTGATGGGTGTCAGTGCCACAGGATGGTAGTCGTTGAAGCAGGATGGTGATGGTTTCTTCGGCACTGGTATGATGGTGGCAGCTTTGAAGCCTGATGGCACAATGGCTTGACTCAGGGAGGTGTTAAAGATGTCTGAAGACATCTTTCAGCTCCTCTGCACAGTCCTTCAGCAACCTACCAGGGATGTTGTCCGGACCCGCTGCTTTCCAGGTGTTGATGGCGGAGAGTGTCCTCTTCACGCTGGCAGCAGACAGGCACAGAGGCTGGTCGTGCGAAGGTGGTGGTATTTTCTGTGGGCGAGTGGGGTTCTGTGCCTCGAAGCATGCAAAGAAGCTGTTCAGGTTGTTGAGCAGAGTGATGTCGCTCTCACAGCTTTGTGGTGCAAGTTTGTAGTCTGTAATGGCGTGGATGCCCTGCCATAGGCTACGTGCATCCTTGCTGTCCTTGAAGTGGGAGGTTATCTTGTTGGTGTAGTCCTGTTCTGCTTCCCTGATGCCATGGGACAGGTCGGCTCTCGCTGTTCTCAGGCCTGATTTGTCTCCGGCTTTGAAGGCCCTGTCTGTGGCCCTCAGCAGCCTGTGGATGTCCCCTGTTAGCCATGGCTTCCGGTTAGCTTGACTGATGACGCTCTTCACGTCATCGATGCATTTGGTGATGTAGGAAGTCACAGTGTCTGTGTACTCTTCGACATCTATGATGTTGTTTTTGGTTTCTTTTGAATGTCGATGACACCAGTAATGCTCTCACTTTTATTAGCTACCCCCATCCCATCCTCACCTCTAGTGACTTCAGCCTCTTCTCCCCCTCTTTAGCCTTTAAGCTCTCTGTCTGATACTGCCGCGACTCCTGGCCCAGGTTGACTTGCTTTCGTGGGGGTACTGTGAGTTGGACACAGCTGGCCAGGAATCTGTGCAAAGGTGAGAACACGTTATTCATGACTTCTTGGACAGACCCACCCCCGCCCCCAACCCTGTGTCTACAAGTTAGATGAAGTTAAATTTAAGTCTTTTTAATACCATTTTCAAAGTAAATGTAAGACCAACTCTGCCCACAGTGTAGGAGTAGATCCACATGTTGTTCGGATGTGGGACGATGTGCGTGGTTGTTGAGCAGGATGTGGCATCACATCCTTTTCTCTGCTAACAGTGGCAGCACAAGTCAGAGATTTGAGGCTGATGTTGGCAGGTTTTGGCAAAAGCAATGTGCTTACCATTCTGCACCGCACCCCATTGTTTTGAGTGTTTACGGCAAACCACACAGCATCACTAGCATCCTTCAGCACTAGGGCTGTCCTAAACAATTATCTTTTAATTGATAAATCTAACACTTATTTATTATGATTAATCAACTAATCTAATGACTAATTGGTTGATTAATCAAATGATTAATTTAGTAATTAATGATTCTTTTCCCCACCTTAAATCAATACAACAACGTACCAAAACAAAATATTGAAAAGACTCTCATTAGCATTTCAGTTTTATTACTGCGTGAGCAAAAAAAGTACAAAATAAACTTGCAAATTGCTGCTGAATCCTCTGTTGAACCCCCCAGCCCATAACACTCTATTACTCTCTCCCAACCATCTCTCCTACTATGACAGCTGTCTCATGACTGTAGGCTATAAGTAAACAAAACACGGACAGACGCGTTTTGGCCTGTATGGACTTCCATACGAAAAGTGACATAACCATATGTAAAAGTTCGCATAACCATATGTTTTAGTTGTGCGTCAGGTCATAGTGTAATGGACCACTGTAGTTGCACTTTGCAGTCTGCAGAAGTCCGGATTGTTCACGTTAGGCCTACTAGTATTTCTAGTATGTAGTATTTCTTTATTGTGTGCGAGCATTATTTATTATTAAGCTGCAATTGTTTGATACTGACTCATCGCCGCAAATTTTTCATGTTGGCTAATTTTTGTAGACTACATTGACGCATCCTCCCAGGTCTGTTGGGCACAGCTTTCAGCCAGCACGAGTAATTGGTATTTTTGAGGAGTTTGTCGCTAAACTTACATTTACCCATTCCTTGCCTTAAGACTACAGACAACCAAGAAATCTAGCACTGAGGTGTTGTCAAGCAAGCGCGTGTCTAGCAATCGCCTAAGCAGATCAGGTCTCTAAAATTAAAATGTACATTTTAAGATGCCTGGATTGAAATTTAAGGCAAATACATTTTTATATATTTATAATTTCTTATTTTAAAAACAGTATTTAAGACTTTTTAAGGACTTGCTAATGTATAGCTGCCTGCAAATGACAATGTTTGCATTGTGTGCAGCAGAATCTTGCTGAACAAATCAAAAATTTGAATGCAAACAACTGTAACTCTTCAGTGTAATGTTGTGACTGCACTCCTTCACAAAATAGTCTATGGACATGTTGCAAACACTGGTTAACCAAATGGTTAAAAGGGGAGGAAGTATACTGCTGCACACATTATGTTATAACCCTAACCAGCACCACGGTATGGGTTAGTGTTCTTCCTTTGGTCATTAGCCCAAACTATTCCTCAAAACAAGGTGATCTCAACAAACCTGGAACTTCTGTGTTTGTTGGATCATGTGCGTGTCGTGCATGTGTCTGTGTGTGTGTGTGTGTGTATGTGTGTGGTTTCGCACAGGATGACAACTACTCATACCATACCTTTCTTTCAGAATGTTCAGATGTTTTTGTGTCTCCTCTTTCTCCTTCAGTTTCATCGACAGCACAGACCTGAGTTGAAAAATGAGAAAGAGAGTGAGTAAGAGAGAGAGAGAGAGCACAACAGTCTTTAGCCTTCTACAGACATGCCAAGAACAAGTCCCACATCAGCACAAAAATGACCACAAGCTCTGATGAAGCAGATTCTCATGGTAGCACTCACAGCACAGATAGACCCAGCATCTTGTCTAGAGCCATAATAACAGACTGTGCCAGCGGTTTCCATTTCTTTCGACCTCTGATCTTGTCTACTTCAACTGATGGTGAGGGCCCTATTAAGCAGGAAGAGAGATAAAAATACAGCTTTTAGAATCTCTCTCTTCAGAAACTGGTCTCTGTTGATACACAAGCAATACATAAAAGGTTCATCAAAAGTGATCATTTAGATGACAATGAATCAAACAGACTGAATGATAACTATTAATCTAAAGAGAAACTGCACTATTGCAGGAACGCGTTTGCACAGAGCAAAGTACTGCATCTATTTCAAATGCACTACTGCTGAAAAGTTTGTGATGCCTTGTTTTCCATGTTCCACTTGTTAGATACAATTAATGATTTTATTTCAAATGATGAATGTGTTTTTCAAACTTTATTTTCATTTAAAAGCCACATTTTACAGCAGTCTGACAGACATTAGGTATTCTACCTGTCAATTTTTCAAGGTAATCCAGTGAGATTTAAACCTATTACCATTATCTTGAGGGATTCTTCCAACATAGCATAGTCAGGTTTCTTCCACTAAGGTTCCATAATGTTCAGATACAGAAACTGTCCAGGCCACTCCATTCACATCACTTGCCTCAACCTGCATCCACCATGTTTGACTGATGCCATCATGCACTGTTCTTGTATCTTTTCATTTGTTCTGCATCTCACAAACTTCATGAGTGTTCACACTAATTCACACTAATCTGACTGTTTTCATGGTAAACAAGGAAATTTCCAAGTGACTGCAAGCTTCTGAGTGATAGGGTATATACATATAAACATTAACACAATTACCATGCCAGTTTGTATGTTAAATATTGCCTAATGCATTACCTATAAAAAAACTGAAAAAAGTAATTAAAAAAGTAATATTCAAGATATGCTGGTAATGTATAATTAATACTAATGGGTTTTATCAAGCATTTAGTTTTTTTGTCATTTTGACTGTAACAACAATTTGCAATACGGATCATATGTTTAAGAACACCAGAATAAACTAGAAAATCAATCGATTCCCACATTGTCTGAAAATTTCATCCAAATTCGTGCAGCACTATTTAAAATTTCTCTTAAGGACTTACTTACTTTTCCTTTTCTTCACTCGTGGTTGCCTCACTCCTGCGCTGCTGTGGTCAACTTCCTAAAACATTTCATGTTGTGAGGTTTTATCTACAGGACTCCACAATGCAGCCAATTTGGATACATGTGTTAAGACCACCAGACACAAGAACTGCTTCTTTCCCACTGAGTTGGGTCATTTCCACTTTAAACCCACTTCTCCAACACATTACAAACTTTTAATTCCAATGTGCATCTTGATATATATCTTATATTTTCACATTACATCATTCCAATGTCTTGCACAGTAAGTACATTTGCACTATTACTTTGCACTTTATATCCCACTACATGTGTACTTTCTCTTGAATATTATTAGTATATTAAGTAGATAAGTGCCTATTTGTATATTGTTGTCTCTACTGTACAGTATGTGTATATATATTTCTATTTGTCTATTGCATGTGCAGTACTAGATTTCTACATGTTGAATGTATAGAGTTAACATCTTGATGTACCAAAGTGAAATTCCTTTTATAGAGAAGTATACTTGGCCAATAATAATTAAAAAAACGAATTCTGATGTACAATCAAAAATACTGTGTGGTCTAGTGTGTAGTGTTACTGAAACTTTACATTTAAAAAAATCACACCAATATGCCTTGCAAAATGCAAGTATAAGTATAAGTATTATGTACAGTAGTTTTCCGCGTTTTACTCTGCTTCTAGAACAATCTCAAAACATGCCAGTGAACACACCAAGGATGTCCTTGATCAGACCTAACATTATGCAACTCCTCTATACTTTGTCTGGTCCGTCCTCTCACAGATCTCTGTCACCTATTGTTGCCTTGCTGTGAAAAAAAATTGTTAGGATCACTAGTTGGTCTGGAGATTTGTTTATAGCATCCCATCAATTTACAAAGACGCAATGGTTTGCATAGATGCCCAACCAAGATGAGGAGTGGGGAAAATTTTGTCTAGTATACAGGCCAGCTGTCAGCCTGAAGAATAGCTCTGTCTGTACCCACAAAACAAGAAAAAACTGGTTCAACAAGTTTTTATATTATATAAAAGGTACTGGTACTGCAAACTGTACTGTATTTAGGTACTGCAAAACCAGGACCAACATCAGTCAAGACAGTGGTGCGTCTCAGTTTTTACCCGGGCTTCTTATTTCAGCAAAGTAAGTTAACAAATGAGTCTGGCCCACCTTGGAAGTTGTTGGGACATTTTTTGTAGTAGGTTCACGCCGTCTCCTGCTTTCTGGGATATGCGAGGATTTTCTTCCAGATCCTCTAGACTGCTTCATGTCTAGTGCGGTTTACCGTCAAAAACTCTGATCAACACACGTTGTACGGTTAGCCGAGACGTAAGACTATAATTAACAAGTGACAATCTTCATTTAACCACAGTAAATAAATGTGAATTGTTTCCCAAAGTTTACATGCTGTTACCATGTTAGATTTAAGATGCGAACAACTGATGCGACAACTGTGCAAATTATCAACGTTGTTCAGGTTAGCGATTAGCTCACTATGCTACAGAAGACAAAGCTCACTGCACGCAAAGCAAAACTCACGTCGTTTCATTGGTTGACGGTTGTACATAAGTTCGAACTATATTTAAACTGAATAGTTATACATTTTTTGGACTGCAGTAGTCAGAAATACTCTTTAGAGTAGCATGGCCTACCAAATTCAACTTACCGATTCGCGGTATACTTTCAAAATAATGTACTACACATGCGCACAAATCTGACTAGCGCCAACTCTCCGCCATAAGGTCAACATACAACTCCGCCGAGGCGGTTCAACCAAGCACTTAGTTTGACTCATTACATCATCAGTAGACTCATGTCCGACAAAGAAGTGTTCATTTTAAGTGGACCAATTAAATAGGTAATGCAAAGTAACGAAAAAAAAGTTTTTTTTATTTGTTAGAAGAGTCATCTACTGCATAATACAATATAATCCATCTTTATTATGATAACATCAACATTATCAATATCACGGTTATTGTTAGACCCTAAGGGCCAAGAGAATCTAGTTCAATCCTGACCAACAGGCAGTTTTATTTGTTCCTGCATCACCATCTGACTTAGCGACAACATGTATGATTTGAGTTTCTAAAGTGGAGGGAAACAAAAGAGTGCTTCAGGTTTAATGTGATGCCTTTGACTGATTCTCCCTTGGGTTTACACAACTGCCTGCTCAGCCGTTCAGACCCTTTCTGGGTAGTAGAATTTGCCAGCATAGCGGCCATGGTTACGCAGATCAAAGGGGCTTAGGACCTTCCGGATCCCCATCATGTTTCCCTTGGCAATCTGCTCAAAGGTCCAAGGATTCTGATTATTTGATGCCCTGTCCTCCAGCTCCTTGTGCATGGCTGCCAATTTCTCCCTGCTCACAACCTACAGGAATGCAATTCACAATTAGTGGGATAATCCAGTTCTGAAGGAAGTAGGAATGTTTTTAATTAACCTTGTTTTAGTACTGCACAAACAGTAAAAAAGGTTATCTGTTAAAACCAAGTTATATTAATACCTCATTAGTTCTGTTTTTATAACATTGACATTTTCTGATCTTCCCACATAAATTTGCCAAAAATTGGCTATCACACAAAAAAAATCATTATCAAGGACCGCACATCATGCTCAAGCAAAATGAACAACGAACCTTGGCAGGGAATGGCAACTTCTTAGCCACCTCTTTCAATATGGGTTCTACCTCCTCTAGCTCGATTTTGCCTCCCATCTCCAGCACCAGGCGGCCAGCACGGACTGGTGAGACGTAGTGGTCAATAGCACCTTTGCCCCCTCCCATTCTCTGGCCCAGGCCCTTGCGAGTGATTGGTTTGTATGGTGCATTGATTCGCCAGTTGGCGAAGGTTGTCCGTGGGTTCATACGACGGTTTATCGTCAGCCTCATCATTTCTATGTGACCCCAATGTAGAAAGCCTCCTCCGAGGGCCTAAGAATGAGAAAGTGTAAACATATATTATGAATAATGTTGAGAGCATCCTATGCACATTAGAGTATAATAACGTCTTGTATGTATTCTTATTCACATGCATCAATCCACATGTGTCAATTATACAGTTGTATGTAACTTACCACAATGCCATATTGGCCTTTTTCAGTGAATTTGTCAGCTACTTTTGTGGGTCCCTGGATATCCCTCAGTCTCTTCATCTCTTTTTTTGCCTTAATTAAATCGGGCACTTTATTGATGAACTTAAGTTTCGGTTTATCAGGCAACACCACATCTATAAGGATGGAGATTGAAAAGCATGTTTTTCTAGGTGGCACGCACACACCAAAAACACTATCCTTAAGGAAAATCATCGCCAACGCCAACACAATGCCATGGTGTGATGTGAATAATGATTACACGAAATTTGAGCATTCACTCTACTTGGTTGTAGAACTTGGGTGAAAAACTTAATCATACACATAAACTTTCGCATCATACAAATACCATGGCATTGTGTTGGAGTTATGGACGTGACAGGTTTCCGTGGAACTGCCCTGTATGTTTTTGTATTTTATGTTAATAATGCATCCAAGACAGACAAAATTAAATTACCGCCATAGTCTGGAGGTACTTCATACGTCTTCAGTCCCACAGACAGCACTTTTGTGTGAGTCAATACCATTTCTGCGGGCAAAATTGCATAAGGTCACTTCAGCAAACCCCCGCTACACTATTTCAGTTTAACAGGACAATGAAACCTATTCGTAAACATTCGTCAATATTACAGTAGTAAATTCGGTATCGTTGATTCACGGTAGCTAACGTTATCCAATTTACCTGGACACCCCGTTGTCCTGCCAAGAACCAGACCACAGACCGCAGTTCTGAGACTGGCAAACATGACTACAATACTAAACAACGTGTAAAATCAAATTACAAATTCTAAATTGGACATTTCGTGTTACATTATTTTGTTGCATCAAGTTTTCATGCTCTCAACAAGGTCGCCATCGCTGTATATCCGGTCCGTGTGCAAAAGGACTCGATGTAAAACCCATGCCTGATATTTTGTTCCGGACAAGAATCTAAGACATTATAGGCCTGTGCATTAGAGTTTGATTACCTCTTGAAGCAAAGTACAGTTCATTTTATGAAATAAAATCACTATTAAATTGGTCTTAATAATAATAATAATAATAATAATAACAATAAATAAATAAATAAATAATAAAAGTCTTTTGCTTTTATTTTTCCTTTCATTTTACAGAACCAGAAACATGCACTGAGGTGCCTCACAAAACCTCCGTTTTATTAATCCAATTTGACTGCCTTTTAAAGAACTTGTTGTTGAAGTACATCATGGTTGTGTTTGTCATGCGATCATTTATATACATCAATATATATATACAAACTTTTAGCTTCACTCACCTTCAGGTATTTAATACTGCATTTCAATTCAATTTGTGGTTTGTCTTCTTTGTTGGGGTTGAACTATGTTCAGGCAGGTATAAATATATTGGGCAACAAACAAGGCACACAGAGTTCCTTTTTCTGTGTGGGCTGTCATTTAACATGTAGGCCTGTAAGAACATCACTGCAACTTCTGTTCATACTGTGTATGCTCATTGTAGAAGTGTATTTCAGGGGCAGGATGATTTCACAATTTTTTTCATGTAATGATCTTGGATGCACTTCAAGTTCGTACAGATATCACCTAAATCATGACTATGCATGTCGGATAAGGATTTGGCCACATATTCAATACTTCTCTACTGTATAAAATGGGTAAATTATTTTGTTTCCTCTCCAAAAGCACACTCGGAATGAAACCAGGCAGTTTGAGGCATGCTGTATGATGTCTCTTGGAATTTTGTTAGAACTGCTGCCCTGTTGGCAGTATGTTGCAGCATGACTGAGTCAGCACTCTCTCTTTCAACTCTCAATTTAAAAAATTGAGGCATTGTAAAAAATTATATACATTTTCAAAACAAAGCCCTCCAACTATCAAAAAACATTCATTGGACTTCCACATCCTAAGGTAAACATTTTTGAAGTAATGAGAAAGACTACACACAATGTCAATTAGCTAGAAATCTTCTTTGAGAGGCAACAAAAAACATGGCCAAGATTCAAGCAGGTATTATCCTTCACATCACCTAATTTGTCAGTATCTCTCTACCCAGTCCGCAGATACAGTCCTGAGATCTGTCACATTTACTCCCATTACACTATATCACTTAATCCAGAGGTTCTTAGTCCTTTTCATAGTGCATCTTTGCTCTTCATACATGGCTGAAAATGTTCTGTGGCTCTTAAACTTTGCTAAACACACCCATGTTTGAGCACACCTGAATAAAGTTGGTGTAATTATCATAGTCTTGATTATTTTCACCTGCTTGAAAGCAAAGCTCACAAATTTAGTCAGGCACACAAAGCAAGAAAAACTTCATAGGAGTACTAATGACCTTGCTGTGGGCAGATTATGCATTGTGACATTTGATTATAGAATATATCACCTTTTATTTGTACTACTAAGTCTGCTGATTTGTCGTATTTTATGTGTTCGAGCAAAGGCAGAATGGAGTTCACATCTAGCTTTGACCATGACGACCATAATCTGTCTGATTTCCCTTATTGCTTCAACAGTGATGGCCTTCTATGCCACAGGGTCACAGGTGAATTGTATATTTTCCACTTCAACTGCCATGACGTCCAGAGTACACAGCAAGAGCAGGCAAGTCTTTGTAGCTTCATCACCACGTACGTGTTCAACATCCTCGAGCACCACCTGCAGCTACAAAAGACCTTTCTTACTCATACTGAGGGCTTTGTGTACATGAGCCCTGGGGCACTGCAAAACAAGAGGGCCCTGCTGGTTTTGATTCAGGATGTGGGCACCGTGCGTTGTGGTGTGTGGAGCTGGAGGATGGTGGTGCGTGAAGGCCTGAGGAAAGGCAGTCAAATTCTCTATGTGCTCTGGGCCATGACTGAGAAGTGGGCAGTACTGCTAATGAACCCAAACGAGGGAGAGATGTCACCTGAGGAGCATGTCTGCCATGTCTGGGACTGCATGATCTCCAAGGTTAATCTCCATTTAATCCTTGTGCTTTATGCACTAAAATATAATTTACCATACTACATAGAAATTTAGGAGTTACACATAAAAGGTCCTAATTTTAATGATGGGCTAAACTCGCTTAATAAGGGGCAAAATCTGTATTCTAACTCATCATGTGTTGGATCATGTGTTGGATGCTTAGCACAAAACATTGGTGGGTCAGCTGAATGCCATAACATAAACATGTTCAGGATGCTTTACTCACACTTTAAATGCATTGCACTTTGTATTAAAAGTGTTTGACTACGCATATGACAATGCACTGGCAAAGAAAGTTTTAGAGGAATGTGTAATTCTTGTAATGCACTCAACTCTGGTACTGTATTGTCTGAACTTGTAACAAATGTTCTAGAGTGCTGCTGACCATATTGTGGTGGTCGCCCATGGTTATGGCGGCCTGGCATTCGTGGATCTGCTTTGTCGGCGAGCAGAGGAAGTAGAGAGCCGTGTGTCAGCAGTTGCCTTCATAGACTCATGCCACAACGTGTGGCACCAACCTCTGCGGGTGGATGGGCGTGGGTGGCTCCGTGCCCATTCTAGGAGATGGGTCCTCAGCAGTAAACACCTGAATGGACCGGTGGGCACCCTAAGCGCTGGCATGCAGCTATCTGCTGGTACACTGTGCCACGACGGAGCACCTGCTACATGTATGGAGTCTGTATTTCGGTTCTTCGCCAAAGCTATACGGCCCAGAGCACCTCCCACTCCCTTCAGTATTGTCACCAGGAGCATGCGCCTGGCCCAAGAAAGAGAAACCAGAGCTGGCAGCAGCCACAACCACAGTAGATAAGACACAATTATTTAAACACAAAATGGTGCTCGGGCTATCAAGTAGAGATCCTATCTTCTGATTAAATATTCTCACTCTTGTGTGTGTTATTCATCATCTGAAACTAAACTGTTGAAATTGTGGTTTCATTGTGGGTGTGGAGTTGCAAAAGCAGCAACTGAGAATAAAAACTAAATTAAATACAAACATTTATTGCCATTTCATTAATCAACACAAAAATGTACTTTTAAAAACTTCAAACTCTGATAGGAGCCATAAATATTTGGCCACATATTCTGAGATGAGAAGAAATTCAATCATGTCATATTTTGCTGTTTCCATGGGAAACAAAGATATCACCAGCTCTAGCTTCAAACTGACACTAATGTCCATTCTGGTTAGGTAACCTCTAGATGTCATGGTAGAGTAGATTGTATTTGGGGATATTTCTGGGATCTATTGGGCTTTGAACAATTAGCTTTCCTCTCATGGCTCCTCGGTAGATCACTTCAATGAGATCTATGAAGTCTTGCTTGGTTTTGAAGCTTCCCACAAACTTCGTGTGATCAGGAGACCTTAAATACAGAAGGCATCATGTCAGGCCTATAACCCTACCAGTGACGTAAAATGGGCAATCTTTGTTAAATACACGCAGTCTACTCGAAAATTTGCAACGCAACATGCAACACGTACTTTATGCAACACGAGGATTTACATTTGCTACCTTACCCATAGTCAACTTTCATGTGTTGGCCGTTGAAGAAGAACACCGTCGAAGGGATGAAACTGATGTCAAAATAGCGAGTGTAAATAGGAGCCTTGTCCACATCCACAAGATAGATAGCTGCCATGTTGCTTAAGTCATGGAATGTTTTTGACAGCTAATGACAGAAAACAGAAAAGACTTTGCGTCGACAAATACACTGTGGGTATATTTACCATGCATTATACAGTTTGCTAGGATATTTGGCTAATGCTACTTACAATTTCATCCAGTTGCATGCACACAGCATCATCATCTCTTCCAAAACGTAGAACCAGGACCTTTTCAGCAACGGTCTTAATAACCGTATCGATGTCTTTCTTTGAAGACAATTTAGCAAGAAATAAACTCATAATTTCAGAAATGTATATACTGTCTATCACTGTGAAAACCTCTTGATGGTCAGCAAGTCATCCTCACGTTCGTAGTGTTTTCGGTGCAACAGCATTGTGTTTCCGTGTAGAAATATACCTCACGCCATTAAAAAGACAAACGAGTAGTTTCAACATGTAGCATAACGTAATGTACACATATATTATTGTTATATGTTTAGACTACAAGTTATATAGTTCGTCACATTTTTTTGTTTGTTTTGATTTCACATAATGTGTACCATTGTGTATCAAATGTAAATTTGTTTCTCCACGGTTAGAGAATGCAGTTGTACTTATGATCAACGTGACCTTCCATGGAAGCATGAGAGCTGCGGGCCTTGTTTGACACAGTACATTCGATCACGGGTGAATCAGTTATTAAATAAACTATAACACTTAATTGCTTGCCGCCAAGTCTTTAATACGATGGATGACAACTTGGAGAGGTCACTACATACAAAGGTTAAATGTGCAAGTCTCTGAAGCAAATGTAGCTAGCCTCTTTGCTAGTTGTGCAAATTGGAACTACTTCTCTATATTTAATAGTGAGTATTGCGTGCGTACACCGTCATGAGTGTGAGAATAAGATTATCGCTAATGAATGACTTGCGACATCATTGCCATTTATGGCCTCCAAGATTAGCTTTAAAGAAGAGGTATCTATCGCCCTCGGCAATCTCGGCGTCTTCACTCAGCCACATCAAAACCCCAGTCCGATCTCTCAGCATAAGCTTTCCGAAGTGGAAAGATGTGCCTCAACCCAAAGACCAAGAAAAAGAGAAGTTGGACCTGGACATCTGGAAGTCCGTAATGAGATCACAGGTAGTACAGGAAGAGACGCTCAGGGCCAGTGACGATGGCACGAGCCAAGGAGAGGCTGGGGAAATGAGTCGGGAGGATTCCGCACTGGAAGCTACTCGTGGGCTGGTGGAAATGTGGCGCCATGCTGGAAAGCAGGTACCAGAGCACATTACCACTGAACAGCTGGAGATTGTAGCCGGTCTTTCGTCCAAGTCTGCAAAGAAAAAGTACTTGAAATTCCTGTCCATCAAAGAGGGTCACAAGAAGGCCAACAAGAAAAAACAGGAAAAGAAGAGGATGGAGTGGTTGGAAAGAGAGGAGATGAAAAAGGAAGAGGGAGGTGATGAAGGCAGTAAGCTAAGGAACACCATAATCCTTCACTTCTGGCAGCGGTCTCTTGACCGACTGCTTGGTTGGAAGAGTATACAGGCTATGCGCTTTGGTCAGCCACTGGTGTTTGACATGAACTATGAATCGCAGATGACGCGTCGTGAAATAGAAAACACAGTCTCCCAACTAATTGAGACTGAAGGCTGTAACCGACGTTCAGTGGAACCGTTTCACTTGCACTTCTGCAATCTGAATCCCGAAGGTGCCTACCACAAGGAGCTTCTCAGACGATATGGTGCTGATGCATGGGAGAATGTCCTGATAACCAGCTCCCCTCATCCTCACATTGACATGTTCCCTCACGACCAGTTGGTGTATCTGACAGCAGATTCACCCAATGTGCTCCGTACTTTTGATCATAATAAGGTGTACATCGTCGGGGCCCTGGTGGACCGCGCTTTGCAGCCTGGAGTCTCTCTGGCGACTGCCAAGCGTCTGAATCTGACCACTGCACGTTTGCCATTGGATGACCACTTGCACTGGGAATGCGGTGCCAAGAACCTGACCTTAGATCAGGTGTTCCGCATTCTGATGACCATCAAGGAAACTGGAAACTGGGACGAGGCCTTGAAGCACGTGCCAGAGAGGAAGCACTCTGGCTTTGATATCGCCAAGAAAAGCATCACTGATTCGAAGGGCAGAGAGGCTAATGCCACCCTATTGGCCAATAGAAAGTCTAAAGACTTGTTTATTAGCAAACAACGCTCTAGAGGGAGAGAGGAAAGAAAAGTTTTACCTCAGAGCCCAGTAACAGCCATATTGAAACGTAAGGTGGCTGCACACAATGACATGGCCAAAAAGAACTGGTGGGATGACTACTAGAGGGGCCTCCCAGGATCAGTGGCACTGCTGCCATGGGGCCTGTTGGCAGGCACCATCCACATTCTTCCACAAGGATAAAGCATTTTTCTTTATCAGGTTGTAAGTCTATTGCCAGTGAACTGTTTTGTCAGGATCCATGTCTCAACTGGACTCTTGTGTGGATGTCTCTCAAATGGAGAGGGTGGGACATTATCTATGCTTTTTTTTGCCATCCTAACTAAAATGTTGAGTGAAACGTCTTGATGGTAACAAATTCTTGTGGATTCTGAAAATGTTATACCAATGAAAGGTCATTAAAAGGATATTATTACTAATATATTTGTCTGTATTGCTTTATCAGATACTGTTATGAATTACTATAAAAATAAGGCTCAATTTTCAAACCATAGCTTAAGAATACAATGCATACAATGAAAAAAAAACAAAACAACTATTTACCACAATCAATTTATTTTGGTCTCAAGAGATACAAGAGAATTCAAGAATAACACAGATCTGACATCAAAGTGACATCGCTTCTTCCAAGAGGTCACTTACTGTCATGAAAATGAAAAAAAAAAAATATATATATATATATACCCAAAATTATGAAATTACAAGTGACATTTGCTTTGGTACTCAATTCAGTGCAAAAGCATAATAGAAAAGAGATAAAATCACTGCAGACCTGTATTACAGAAAAAAAAACACTTGTTACATCCAAATTACTGCTTGATAAAAGTGAGAAATAATGTTTCACTAACACATTCCTTAATAAATACAACACTTTACATGTTAAATCCACACAGATCATTTAAAAATCCAAGAATATAATATACTTTAGAAAACACAGTTTACAATTATGTAGCCTTTATATATTTTTATGACATTTCAAGTAAAATTCATGTGCTAATCTCAAACCAATCTCTTCACAGCGGCATCCCTCTTCAAGTAGACTCTTTCATATTGCAACAAGGTTCATATATTCCTGGGCAGTACAGCCAACAACTGAGTGCTGGTGTAGCATCTGAAAGTTCACTCTCAAAGCCTGACACCAGGTTACACACTCATCCTGAAATATTTTGAACACTGGTTCAGATTAATTTTCTTTCACTCTAAAATCTAACTCTACTTCTCACTTTAACAAAATAGAAATTTATGAGTAATCTGCAGTGGTCCGACCACTATCCTAAGATATTTCTGGATAGTTCACATCCCACAAAAAGTTAATGAAGTCCATGAAAAGCCATGTATTGACTTTCGTTTTTATCCCCAAGCAGAACTGGTGCTGAGGGAAAAACAAAACAAAAAAAAAACATCCAAAAATCACTGTACCATAAAACACCATCACTGTTGTACAAACCTCCAGCAACAGTCTGTCCGTAACCTAGGCCTAGCCTTTGACAGCAGTGGGGAAGAAGGGGATCTGTAATGGTTCCTCTACAGCACCATTAGTTCTCCATTGCAACGCTCACAGCAGTTAAAGGTAATGTTTTCATATCGTGTGTATGGATGGAACCGTCCTATGCTCTTCTTATTGGGTAGGAAAGATGAAGGCGGAGAATCGGGCGAGTCTTCCTCACCCTCGTTTTCTACGCCAGATATCGGGTCAAGATTCCGAAGCACCTTCAATGAGAGAGGAGGAAGAGTCTTTTGAAACCAAGCCACAGTGTTTCACCAGCATAAGTGGGGTAAACACAGTTACTGTTTTACATAATGCTGAATTTAAGATAAGTACTTTTGTCTGGGTGAGTTCAGGCTTAAGTAATTTTCTTTCACAAACTGAATAATTTGCCCAGCTTCTCAGCCATTCTTGCTTCACTCTATGCTGTGGAGTTAAAAGCTTTCCAATAACAGTGCAAACTTTTTTATTACAAGTTAAATAAATCAACATTAAAGGTTCCTACCTTCTCAGCCATCTTCTCTGCAGGTGTGTTGCACAGCTCTGAGCTCTGGTTGCTCTTTGGGCTGCTGCTGTTGCCTAGCAGATGGGCGTTGATGGCGTCGGCCAGTTTGCGGTTGGCCACGGCCAACTCTCCTGTGCTGAGGGGCTGGGCACTGGGATAGTAAGTCTGCTGGCGACCCCACTGCAGAGACACCAGCAGCTGCTCCAGAGATCTGCCAATAACAGTGTTTGGTATTCAATACCAATTATTAGCACATTAATCAGTGCATGTTTGCCTTCATGACACATTCATCCACAGGATCCCCATCATCCTCCTCCATTTCAAGTCTCATTTTTATCAGCGTCATAGTTACAATCACAACATTAAACCAAGCATTAAGTGTCATATTTACAATCACAACAAAATTAAGAATTTGTGTTCATTGTACATTGTAAACATTAATCAAAAAAGTCTAACGTGCGTTTTCACCATTCAAATAAAATAAAAACGCAAAACTTCAGACGTACATACAATCTCCACATGCACACTAGTTCATACTTCAGTTGACGACAGGGAGGTGGATTAACTTGTCTTGTTGCATGGCTACCGATGGGCTTCTGTAAATGTTGCTCTTCCAACCTTAAGTTCTGATCCCATAACTGTTCAGACATCTGACGCTATAAATGATATAAAAAAAATTTCCAGTATAATTTGATAATTTGTTGATGATATACCTGTGTGTGTGCATCATGTCTCTGGAGAACTCTTCTCTCTCACTCAGGAGGTCCTGGATTGCGCTCTGGGCCTCTCTGGTTTGTCTCTGAAGAGCAGCTCTGGCATTGGTCAGCTCTTCAGCCATCACTCTACATCATCAATCCAAACCAAACATCCATGAGCCATTGTATGAATTTCTATAGTTGGGGTTATCGTTACTGTAAACTGCCAAACATAGACTTCATAAATATCCACTTGGGAGTATTCCAAGTAAGTGGTGAAGTGATGAACCTGGCTGTTAACCTCAAGAAAGTGGTAAACCTGCTAATAGAGTAGCTTATTGGCTTTGTTTATTTAAAGGGGAATTTCAGTCATTTTCAACATACACCTCTATTGGTCAAGCTCATTGAGACTTGTCAAGAAATTTTGGTCCAACCTATATGTTCTCCTTGTACAGAGATTTAGACAGCTATCTCCAAGGGGGTATTCCATCAAGCCAGCTAATCCTGGTTAATTTCAATAAGCCTCGCTAGTTTTAGAGACCATATAGGTTGGATCAAAAACTTTTTGTGTCTTCATTACTGACAAGTAATAAAGGCAATGAAGACAATTCCATGCTATAGACGTGACGGAACATGCATGTGTGTGTGTGTGTGTTTGTGTGTGCACAACAACTACACAAACACACACTCACTGAAATAATATGCAGGCACACAACCACACCCACACACCTGCTTGCAAGGAACTTGCTCCTCCACACGTCACACTGGATACTCATCCTTTCTAGCTGTTCTGCAGTGTGTGCCAGGTTGCGGCCCAGGGCCTCGTTCTCCAGGACCAGCTGGTTCTTCTCGCGCGCTAGACGCTCAAAGTGATACTGCAGATCATCACCCACTGATGCCACCAGCAGCTTCTTCAGCTCTCTGTTCACCTATATGTGGAGAGACAGTCGGTTCAATAGAACTTTTTCCACCTGCACCCATTCATGACATTTGGTATGCAAGAACACGTATTGCCAGTTACATGGATGACACTGCAATTCTAGTCAGTTTCAATGTTGAACAGGGTTCAACATAACTTAACACAAAGAACAACTTAACACAAAGAACTGACCTCCTGCACAAGGGAACCATAAGGCAAATTCGACATTACCTGATTTTATCATGTCGGCACAGGTGCCTGCAGCCGGCAATGCAGTTTGGGTTGAAAGCGATTGGTTATTTTTGCCGTTCACAACAAAAAAAAACAGTGCTATTTTGCTCTCATGCTCTTTTAGCTGTAATGCCAGGACATGGAAGTAGTCCTGGCTCATCAGCACTCCCACAACTCAGTCCCGCAGTAACATAAACTCAAACTAAGTAAAGCGCATACTCAAACAAATATAGGATAGACTGTGTGCATTTTTAAACTAATGTATGTAAAGGTAAATAAAGTGAAAGATTGAAAAAAAAAAATTGGAACTTAAATGTGTTTTGGTTTTTGTGGCATATATAAATGAGGATATGGTTATTGTTAAATGACACAAATGAACTAAAATTGTATGGGGAAATGGTTATAAGTAGAGTTAAGCAAAAGAAACTATGAAGGCTGAGCTCCGCCAATGTAGCATCAGCGTAAATGTTTGTGTTGTGGAACACAAGCCAGTTGAGATGTTGCCATGTGTGTCTTTAAAGATGGAAATGTTTGTGTCGTGATGAGCCTGCCGGTTGAGATGTATCCTTGTGTGACTGCGAAGCTGGCCGTAACAGTGTGACACTACTAATAGAAAAAGTTAATTATTTTTCATCCAATACATTGTGTTTTATGGAAGATGACTTTTCCAGGTCAATATAAGTAAAATATACTGGCACAAGAGGCCAGTATATACACAACATTTTTATAGAAGAATCAGAACCTCAATAAATATCAACATGGGATTGCTCTACTGTCATGTAGAAAAAGGCCCTTGCTCCCACTCAGTAGTCTTTCAATAGCCATTTCAATGTCATCACCATTTAAGATACTCATGACAGTTATAATCTACAAATAACGAGAGCTCACAAATTGTTACATTAGCACTGATGATGCATTTTTTGTGCTATGTTGCTGTGCAACATTCCTGAGTATTGTTGTTTAGGTACACTCCCATTGATATTGACTATTATTTTCCTAAAAAAATATCACAAGAAACAAAATGATCATGATCATCCAATCACAACACATAGAACTGGTTATGTGGTGGCCAAGCAACATTGCTTAAAAGCTGCCTCATATGCCATCACTTTACGCA
This sequence comes from Tenualosa thibaudeaui, assembly GCA_027481765.1. Classification (NCBI taxonomy): domain Eukaryota; kingdom Metazoa; phylum Chordata; class Actinopteri; order Clupeiformes; family Clupeidae; genus Tenualosa; species Tenualosa thibaudeaui. The sequence continues at coordinate 9,145,841 of JAIFZK010000021.1, read as the reverse complement.
GATCCTTTTACCCAAAGCTAAAAACTAAAGACTAAAACAAAATAAATATCAAAATTAATGCACTGTGTAAGCACATCAAAATGAATCAAGTAATCAGTACCACAGTGCATCTGACTCCTTCATGTTGTGAATTATAAGCTCAACAATTAGCCTCTTATTAAGGTCTTTCTTACCTCAGTTTGCACTCTTAACTGGTTGGACAGACCCTCTTTATCCTGCAGTAGCCTGCGCTCCGAGTTCTGCAGCTTCTCCATGGCACTCTTCCACTCAAGCAGATCGGAGGAGTGGTCCTCTCCATGTAGAGAGGACCCCTTCTCGCCTCTTCCCCCATCTCCTTTCCCTTCTTCGTGGGGTCCAGCCCGCGAGCTGCGGCTGATGGCGGCCCGTGGAACCATGATCCGCACGGCTTCAACCTCAGTGCAAGCTTCGCGATTCACTTTCCCCAAGTGCAGCACACCAGGAGCCTGAGGGGGTATTGCTGCCAGGCCAGCCCGCCGGGGACTCTGTTTCGGGGTGGCCACCTTCAGGGGGGGGATCTCTGTGGAGATCTCTGGGGCCACCAACGGCTTGTCCATTTCCATACCATCTCCAGGGCCCCGAACAGGAACAATGGTGGAGCCTGAAATACATGCCATGTTATCAGGCTTGGAACCGGGGAAATGGGACTGGTGGAAAGGTGCAGTCTCTCGCGTGGTTGGCTACCATCATGTCTGGTATGCAAGTTTGTTTATAGTCTACTGACTGATACAGGAGACTTCCTACCTTTCATGATGACTTCGGTAGACATAACTGTGATGTGGAGGGAACCTCTCAGATAGGGTTGAAAAAAGCGCACGTTGTTGACAGCAGCTGATTTGCGTTTTAACTAGTCCCTGAAAAAAAGACATAATGCGAGCGTTATGACAATTTTGACTCGCTGTACACAGAATCTGAACGCTGAATGTCGCCATCAACAAGACACAGGCCTAAATAATACGTCTACAAATCACACAAAGACCTTGTAACTTAACACAGACCCCTGTTTGCAAGGCCTCAATGGCTAGTTTGATCATCTCACCTTCTTGCAATTTAGAGAAACACTCACGTTTATTTTTATAATTTCGTATCGCGGGTCAACGGGGAATGCATATTCAAGTCAGATTTCAAACAAAAATGCCAAACTTATTTGATTTTTACAGCTAACGTTAATTTGGTTAGCGACAGGTAACGTTACCGGTAGCTAGTTAACATTAACAACAATACATTGCTTTATCCAAAACAACGATTCCATGACCAACTCCGGCCGAGTTGGAATATCTGTTTTAAAACACTAAAATGTTTAGTTTTCCGAACTAATATACATTTAACCGAAAGGAATAGACGATAAGCTTACATGATTAGGACAATCTGTTGAAGTCAGCAGTCGCCATTTTTGTTTACCGGATGTTGTTGGCCAGGCCACTTTTTGGCTGGTCTCCCATTCACATAAGAACATTATCGCCACCTAGTGGCATTACGTCGTCCATTACAGACGTGAGGGGGATATTCCAAAAAGCAGGTTTACTGGCCTAACTGGGTATGTTTCAGTTCTAAAATGGTCAGGTTAATTAGGTCACTATGGTAACATACGCTATGAACATAACCTGATAGGGGGTTGGTTTTGTTGAAGTTATATTCAAGTTATGTTCAAGTTATCGGCTATGTTCGGGTAGCCTATTTCAAATGCATGTTCAAGAAAGGCCGCCGCGAAAATTGCCTTTCCTTTTCAGAAAGGTCACAATATTTGTCCATTATATTGGAGACACTGTCGGTCGGTGCGTAAATTGTGCCTCGCGCTAAAGCCAGTCGTGCGCACCTTCATTCGTTTTTTCTAGCCACAAGCCTACGAGGATGTTGAGATTAAAGTAATAGCCCACATTCACCGTTTTTCCCCCCATTGCATGCATCCTTACGAGGCCCTGGAGGTGTCATAGCAAAAATTCCTTTGGAGGGCGTGAAGAAAGTGTGTACGTTTTATTAAATCATGCTTACATTTTATTAATCGTGCACTCAATTTACTACATTGTGCGCACGCTTTAGTAAAGTGTGCTCTCACTTTACTAAATTGTGCTCTTGTTTTTTTCTCTTAAAGTATGTGCACGATTTATTAAAATGTGCGCATGATTTAATAAATTGTGAGCACATTTTCCTAAATTGTGTGCACGATTTGTAGAAAATGTCAAGGATCAAGGAGTTTATTTGTCACATTAAAATACTAATGTAAGACACTGTGCTACTCCTCTGTGTCTCACTGTCACCTTCACAGCCTCTGCTCTAGTTTCCCTGTATTTTGTTCCCTGCTACACACAGCAAGAAGACGTTGCAGCTCCGCAGATGGAGGCACCTGATGGAGATAGAGCTTTGCCTCCACGGCAAACAGATCGGTCAGAGCACATTATTTCAATAGGAGCGCTTCATAAAAATTCAAAACTAATCTCAACTTTCCAAACTGTTAGAGACTGATTAAAACTACACAAAAAGTAACAGATAATTAAAAGTCATGAACCAGTACAATGCTTGTCACAAAATATAAAAAAAGCAGAAAGGGTGAAAACAAGAGTGTAAGCTCCGGTATCAGGCTGCCATTGTACGGCACCATCACCATAGCAACTCTTTTCTTAAAAGGTCTTATTAAATCATGCGCACATTTTATGAAATTGTGTCCTCGCTCTACTAAATCGTGTGCACACTTCAGAAGAAAGAAAATGTGAGCACAATTTAGTAATATGAGAGCACAGTTTACTTAAATGATTTAGTAAAACGTGCTCATGATTTTGTAAAACGTGCCCACAATTTAGAAAATTGAGAGCACAATTTAGTAAAATATGTGCATGCTTTAGTTAAACGTGCACATGATTTAGTAAATTGAGCACACAATTTAGTAACATGTGCACAATTACTCTTGATGCCCAAAACTCTTTCTGTGACACCTCCAGGGCTCCACACTTCCTTGTCTGAAAAGACAAGAACTGCATTCCAACAGATACAATAACGCCAACATGCACTGACAGGTTGCTCTTCTATGCATAACACGTTTATCTCAACTTTTAAATATACCCCCTAGGCCTACATGGCTGACCACGCTTAGCTAGTTATGAAAACTGATATATTTTCCTCCTTATACACACAAATAAAAGTCGGCCTAATATAATTCCACATAATTATTAACTAATGTGTTGATCAGGCTACTGCTAGGGACTTGTAGTCCTATTGTTTGGATGAATGGGCCAGTTGCAAGAGGCAGGGTTGCCACCTCCCACGCATCTGGTGTGATTGTCACGCATTCAGTATCAGTCTCAGCTCTCACGCTCATGCAGGCAATGTTTTAGTCTCTAAGAGGCTATGAGTTATTGACTAGATCTAATAATATTTCATTGGGTCAAGAGACCAAAGCTCTAATCGTAGATGAGGTTCAAAGATTGACTTCAGGTGATGTGCCTCATTCTATTTGGTGCGTGAAAAATGCATGTTCCCCTATTGTGGATTGGAAAAACTCTGCTCTTATAACAGACATCTACTTAGATAATGCAATGGCTTTACACACAATACAAAATGTGCTCGCTGACATTTAATTTTTACGCAATGGACAGAGTAGGGTACATCACATAGGTGTTTAAATAAAAAAACAAAAACAAATGGACTTTTGTGCTACTGCTTGGGTATGTCTAGATTTCAAGGCTAGCTCTAGACACCATGCTCCATGCATCTCGCAGAATAAGCCCATTGCTCTCTCTGCACATAACGCATAAGATTATCGTGTTAATAAAACCAGACCCTTGTTCTACACTTTCGTTTCGTACAGAGGGTCATTCATTTGTGCAAAATTACTCTCCTACAAGAAAAAGGAGTAATGTTAAATACCTTGGTGGTGTTTGTTAGTTTAGGTACCTCTGTGCACCTTGATCTGCTGCAGTTCTGGTTTATAAAAAAAACAAGTAAAGCCAGAGTTGTCGAAATATCTGACATTGATTACTAAGTCTTAGATTTTAAGAAATTATTGATCAGAATCCACCACACCGATCAGACTTATTTCTTAACTGAAAATTACTTTTAGTCTGACATGATGCTACTCTGTACCACGTAGCTATGTACACCACAAGAGCTGCATTGATGTTTGGCCTGTATTTCCAGGCTACATGCAAATTGAACCGTTATCATGTAGAGTACTGAAAATGTGAATTGTAAGCATCAGACTCTCACTGCATGTTTGAAGGATGTGCTCTCCATCTCCTTGGTTGACTGTTCTACTTGTGCTATTGATCTGCTTGTGCATAGCTTTTGTTTTGGTGTTGTCTCAATGATGAATGTGAATCTATCCCGAACCTTCTCATTCAATGTGAATGAGAAACCCACAAGGATCTGACTTCTGAAATGCACTCTCTACATTTTGTATGTAATGATGAATCTATCCTGAGCCTGACTTCATGTGAGTGAGTCTCACACATGGATTTGACTTCTGAAATTCACTGTGTACCTCTTGTATGGTACTTGACATGGCTGTATCCTAGTTTTAGAATTTTTTTTCTAATTTATGTAGACCCAAGGAGATGGAACCATGCTGATGAAGATACTTTTGGGACTGAGCCATAAAGTAGGTACCAAACTTTTACTAGTCTTGTTGTGGTCATGAAGGTTATGAAGTAACGTGGCATGCTAAAAGTCGTAGTTGTAGCCTATAAGCAAAAGTCAGCAGCAGAAAATGCTTGAGGCATGAGTGTTCACTTGCCATGTTCAGTGCGGTCTGGTGGCAGACCTACCCTTACGGAAAAAAAAAATATGGACAGGGAAGCTGCAATGACCTACTGGACTATTCATTTCCAAAATACTACATTATGCAGTAAAGTGCAATATTTTATGAATGTCATCTGTTATCATTTCTATATACACATATTTTCACAGTTGTCTGCATAAGGGTCATGGTATCTCTTTTAGTGATCTCCTATGCCCTTTAGGAGAACAGCAGATTAGTATAGAACAAGGGTCTGGTTTTATTATCAAGTTAATCTTATACGTTACATGCAGAGAGAGCAATGAGCTTATTCTGCGAGATGCATGGAGCATGGTGTCTAGAGCTAGCCTTGAAATCTGCTGCTCGCCTAAAGGGCATAGAAGAGATACCTCTCCTATGCCCTTTATCTGTTACACTCGGATTTCGAACCCAGGTTTCAAACTCATCTCCTGGATGACAGTCAGTCAACAATCACATTAACCCACCAAGCTGGCAGTGTTCAACTCAATCAGACAGTGGAAAGTCTTTAGTAAGCAAAAGTTTTAATCCACACAGAAAAAATACAAAAGCTCAGAAGATCCAAAAAGATGAAACAAAGAGGCAGGTAATCCAAAGACAATTCAACTCAGACAGGCCACAGACACAAAGGCAATAAAAAATAGGTATTCAGAAATAAGGAAAGGGCAAAATACTCTGGAACAACAAGATAGCACAAACAGAAGGTACCTTACAGTGTTACTCCTTGAGGACTCAGCAAAGACTGAAGAGAAACACAGGGCTAAAATACCAGTGAGTAATGGGATAACAAGACAGGCACATGACCAGTGTAACAGGGTGCAAGTGAGTGGAAAGTTAATGGAAAGTTAATGGAAATGGACATAATGGAAAGTTAACACAACATAGAGACAGCTCATGAGGGTGACATCTAGTGGTGAAAACAAAAAGGTCCAGAGTGCGACAAAAAAAGGTTCAAAGTGTGACATTATCTGTGAAATCAAGATCACATGCAGCTCCTTTAAAGCAGTTCCATACTGTGTGTGGCTGTGGTGAGTGAATGTGTGTGTATTTGTTTCACTGGTGACCTCTGACCTATATCTACATCTGACCTATATCTGTAGGCTTCAGCTCGCTTCTGCAGCAGGATGGTTGTGGTCTGGGTCTCGGTGTTAGCCAAGTGTTTCAGGAACATCTTCATACTTGGGCGAACATTCAAAAGAAAAAACTACAACAAAACATCAACAACATTAATATCTCTTATATGACAGCTTGCTAGTTTTCTGCAGAATCCTTTGCAGGAAACAGATTCTCCACCTTCTGGTGTTTAATCCAAAAGGCCACATGGAAACTTTCTCTTAGAGAGAGGAACTGCTTCTTGGCCAGATCTGCTGAGGCAAGACAGAAAAAAAGTCACATAGTCATCTAAGGGGGATTTTATGAGATGCAAAAGTGTCATGAGATGCAGAGTGTGTGGATTTTGCACATCCAGACTTGGCAAGCAGTTCATTGTATATGTCCATCTTCAGAAATATAAAAAAATGTAGATGTTTTTTTTATAATCATTTCCAAGTAATGTATGTCGAAATGCAATTTCAATTTCATTATCAAGCAAAAACAAATCAAGCCAAAACAATCCAACTGGAGTTGGACTGATAATACAATTTATCCAGTGTCCTTGAGGGACATTTCTTCTCTGAATTTTAGCCATAAGTGATTTAGTAAATCCACACATACATGCATAGTGAGGTGAATACACAGAAAACCAGGGCACTGTGGGTAGCCACTGTGGATGCAACCATGTTGTGAGAGATCCAACTCCAACTCCGACCACAGTGACATAGACTGGCAATTTTAATGTGTTCAATCAGCAAACAGAGGGAGGCGTTGTGAATGCAGAGCTAGAATGCGGCTGAGAGAAGGGCTTATCCAATCTTTTTAAACTTAAACACCTCAAGCAAGTAATCGAATCTCACTACCGAATATCCAGACCTGCTGTATGAAACAAATACTCTTCTGAGTGGGCAAAAATGTCCACCATTTTAAATGTAATAGCAGGTATCTCAATACTTTTGCCTAAACAGTGAATTTTAAACCTTGTCAGTAGTAAGTGGCAAATTACATTGATGTGGGAGATTTCCTGTAGGGCTGCTATTTTTTTTAAAAAAAAGGACATTCCAATCAACCTGGGTAAAGCCAGACAAATCATTCCATAGGTCTGTCTGGAGTTGGGTCCATTACACTATTGCTAGGCAGTGTATTGGTACACCAAGCAGTACACCAACCATTTACTATGAGTATTACAAATACACTTCAACCAGGTCTTTATACTGTAATAATATTTCATATTATTTTATTTTAGAAATTACATGTTAACCATCAGAATTATTGAAGGTGATACGTGGACTGTTGTGTATTGTGTGCTTTCAATATACCTGTATTGGAAAGTTATGCAATACAATACATAGATTCACCAGGGGGCACAAGAGAGTGTGTAAAAGTAGCCTGAGCTTGAATTTGCAACAGATAGATAGAACAAAGGATGCATGTAGAACCTCCTGACCAGCTTGCCCAGACATTTCCTCTATGAGAACATTTTGCTTACTGATAAGCACTCAGGGAGGTGATGCATAGATATATGAATATGTAGGCTGTTAGATACACACACACTCTCTCTCTCACACACACACACATCAGCAGGAAACAGAGGCTTCAAATAGGCTATTGTGTGTAAGTGTGTACCTGGACATGGACATGGACACTGTTTGTGTGAGATTGTTCCAGTGTTATAATGGCTTCTATCAGTTTCAGAAATATTCTTTTAAAATATACAGCTTTTTTAAAAAGGAGAAGCTGCACTTAAGTCTTTAGTTTCTCTTTTCAAGCAGCCTAAAAATTAAACTAACAAATTAAACACAAAGACAAATCAAACACAGTGGAAGAATGAGTAATGTTACCCAGTGGAGTACATAGTTTTGCTCTGATGGGTGCAGTGGAAGAATTTATTAGGTTACCCAAATTGTGTGAGGTTTTCTCACCATGGGCGGCATTGACAGGAAACTGGTCAGGTTTCAGTGGACCACAAGGCACTCATACCACTTAAACGTAGACTGACATGAACTAGAGTAAACTGGGTGTCTGAGGATTGAGAGCACATAAGCAGTTTGTCAACAAACTAATTTTATGCACTCGCTGTGATTTTCTTTCTCTTTTGTTTTACTGTGTGCTAACTAGCTTGGAAGCAGCTGCTCTGACTGACTCCTGCACTGTGCTGTGGAACAGTGGAGGGCTGAAGGAGCAGATGTGTTAGCACTTCACGGGAATGATGTAATTCACACTCTCAGGGGTAAACATCAGTCATAACCAGAAGTATATTAATAGTCAAAAGGACAGTAAAAACTTAAAAAGTACCCTATGCCGAACATGACCAACACAGAATTTGAGACATAGACTATAAAAATGTATATACTTCAGAGTGAGACATTTTTTTTCTAGCACACAGATAACACTTTTCTTTAACAAAAAGACATTACTTATGGTCCTCCTGAACTGAATCCAGCATGTCTTCAAACGTTCATCTCCACACTTTGTATATATCGTTCAATGTTGAGGTGTGCGTGCACTGAAAGATGTGTCTTGCTCTGCAGGTTCATCAAGAAATAGGATATCTATACAAAATAGGGATAGTACACCAGTGAAATACACTGAAAAAATCATTTGAGGAAACTGAGACTTAAAGGAAATCTGATGCGAATCAATCAACAACCTTGTTGTTCAAGGTCACTCTGTATTGTCTGTAGGAAAAAGAACCGTTAGGGGACCGTATAGCGAACAGAAACTAATGTGCACTGAATGGGGTATAGTGAAATTAAACAGAAAGTGTGTTTCTGTGCCCCATTCAGTTAGTGTTAGCTCATGATTCACTATTTGGTGTATGCTGTATCAAATTTTGTGCTTTTCCTATTGTCAGCACTTGACCTCTAACAAAAGGGCTATGGATTGATTCACACTGTATTTCTCCTTTAAGATTAATATTTTGTTTCTGCAAAAAAGTAAACCCACCTCCATGGATGTCATTGGACTGCCATGAAGCTCTGACACAGTGTAGCCAATACTTTCATGAATAATTTCATGAACTTATTTAGTATTTTCATCTGTGTTCTTACATTTTTACTATTCTTTTTGTGTTTACTGCTTCAAGTTTTTAACTTTTGTTTTTTATTTAAATTCAAATTAATACAGTTGTGTAAATCATCTTGTACGTCTGGTTAGATTCTAGGTGAACACTGCATAATAGCATTTTCATTTTGGGATCCATACGGGTAGGTTTTCATCCCTTTTTAAAAAGGGAAACGCTTTACTTTTGTACCAAGTTAAGGGGCCTCAACCTCCTAAATGCATCCTTTTGATATAGTAGTTAACATGTAAGAGAGGTTGCATTTTGTCTGAAGGAAATGAGTGCTCCCACTAGATAAATGTCATAGGTTTGTGGATATTGTCACAAGCCAAAATGTGCGATGCATTTTTCCATCCGGTGAAAGATCTGGACCCACAGCTCAGTACAGAGTAGAAGATTATCTTCACGCTTTTCAAATAATCATTTATTTTTTGAAGCAGGGGCTTGCCTGTGTATACAGCCACTTTCAGGGTCAGCCCTCATGTGTGAAAAAGGCATGCACTACTTTCTTCTCTAAACTTGCAAAAGGATGCACAGATGTATGCACGTCTCCCCGTGTCATAGACACAGGAAAAGACATCAACGGAGAAAGAACAGACTTGACAATGTGTGACACAAAAAACAGCACATTCTTAAACCACATCCCTTTGGCAGATACGTTAGTGTGTGTGTGTGTGTGTGTGTGTGTGTGTGTGTGTGTGCAGGCTACCCAGTGCATGTGTATGTGAAAGACTGACAATGGCAAAGATGAGAGAAGGAAAAAGGTGCTAGTGAGTGGTGGGCTGCATACACGCAGCCATAGCCATAAGACAAAACATTATGTGCTTGTTTCAGAGAAACTAATACAGACACCTCTAGAACTGAGGGAGCGCTTTAAGACGCACATGCAGGGACAGTGCAGCCAGGCCAGCCAGCCACATCAAAAGTGTTTGACTTTAGGCTCACTATTTGGTTTCAGCAATATAGACAACTGCCTATGTGGTAGCCCAGTGTGCAAAAAACTAGTGGCCTTGTGAAATGGCCATCAAATGTTCAGACAATACATGCAGTTTATTAGTGTTCATTGTTAAATGGTTATTAGTTCATATACTGGTCTATCTTTTTAAAAATTGGGAAAACAAAACATGTACCCCTGCCAGGGTACAAGGTCATATACACTGACATTCTCATTGAAGTGAAATTGTCAGAAAAAGTATTTGGCCTCTTAATCTCCTCAAACATCTTATCTCTTTTAAATTGATGGCACTGAAATTAAATGTTGAAAAAAGACCCTGTACAACTCATGTTTGCAAATAATGGCATTTATTTTTGCGCTGAACGATATGACAATAGCTACTCTGTTTTAAATCTTTATATACAGATAAACATAATATTCACACTGCCAAAAATGATTCTGCTAACGTGCAACACAGCTTCAGTGAAATATGGAAAATTAATGTAATTTTTGCCTTTTTAATGAAGATAAAAATAAAGTATGTCTCAGATATGAATGATGAAAAATAATGTACTTATTTTAGTTTATCAAACATACATAAAATTTTAAATAACGTTTAATAGCATTCATTTCTGAGCATGTACCTGCAGTGGTTAAAAAACAAATAGCCCAAATGCAATCTGAGTTTTGGTGAAGAGGGGGAAGAATTACAAAGTCTTAGTTATCGTTGGTCGGTAACTGGTACTATACTTAGATAACTATACTTAGTTATCTGCTCGTCGGTGCCCCTTCTTCCTGGGCTGTGGTAATGGCGGCATCGCCTCATCATCCTCCTCCATGGGGGGTGGCGGGGCCCTTGGCCGGGGTTGTTTCCTTGCCTGGGGGAGCACTGGACTGGGATTGGGCTCGGGCTCCCCCTCTGGACCCTGGTAGTAGCCCTGTTCATCTGGGGTAGGGGGCACTGGCTGACCCCGGGCTGTCTGTTTTGTTCGTGGTGTGGTGCCAATGTACTGGAGATTGGCCAGACGTAGTTCCTCCTCATCTGGAGAGATTAAGAAATAAAATATAGTGGGTGAAACTGAATTAGGCTACTTTTAAAGATAAATAGATCAAAGAGAGATGAGAAAGACAGAGTCAGGGAGAAAGAGAGAGAGAGAGAGAGACTGTGAAGTCTTGACAGCAAGACCTTTAGTTATTAGCCAACTATCTGTGGCCAGACTCTGTTGACAGCAATTTATAATGATTTAATAATAGGTAGGATTAGGGGTGATTTGGTTTCAGGGTTTGGGGTGGTATTTGGTTGAGTGATACCAAGCATGTTTCCAAAATTATTCACTGACCTTGAATTTCAATAAGCCGGTGTGGATGGTCTACCTAGCAACAGCTACACCCTTCCTTGACCATACTTTTGGTTCATGTTTTTGATAGTAATGGTTTGTCTGGTTTGTTTAGTACAACATCCCCAAATTTTGACGCGCATGATCATATGAAAACCAGCTGAATTCCAGTTCCCATTACAGCCAAATGGGCACTTCAGTGCAGCCTTTTTTTACTACCCAGTGTGGTTGTATACAGTAAATACGTCTATAAGAAGGTCATCTAGTGATTATACATGCAAATTATTTATTTATCTAGGCGATTGTTTTTAAGTATCTTGGAAATTCATTATGACCGCTTTGAGTATTGCAGGGAACTCTTGAAGTTTATATTACAGACAAATATATCTCTGATAAATTGGCAGGTTTCAAGTAATAATGATGTGAACATAATCACATATGGGTGTCAGGAAATACATATCATAATTTCCGTCAAAGCAACACCAAAAATACGTGACCGTAACCTATGGTGTGTTTCCTGAGAGCATTGTTGAACTCTGAGTCAGAGTTGTTACCTCAGCCTTTTCCTCTGCTCTGAAGAGGCCCCAAATACATGCTCTCTCGGCAGTGGCTCCTGGCTAGAACCCATTTATATACTTCTGGGTCTCTCTCTTTCTGTCTCTCTCTTTCTCCTTTCTTCCTCCTTTTTTGATGGAGGGTTCCATGAAAGGTCAACTAATGTAGCCCTGTGTTGATACCGAAGCATCACCAGTAAATGCATAGGAAGAGGACTGCTTGTCTCGGGACACAGTATAAATAACATTTAAAGTAAAAACTGCAGTTGGATGGCCCGACGTGCGTGAGATTTCAAGCTGAAAAAGGCATATGGTTGGTTGAGCACAATATATAGAGGACATCAGAAGCCTGGAGTCAGAGTAGAGGGAAATGTGTGTAAGGAAGAAATAAAAAACTGCCCTGGCCAAATCCAAATGGCATTTCAAATGTTCAGCATTGTGTGTGTGTGTGTGTGTGTGTTTTCTTAAAAAAAAGGGGAAAAAGTCCGATACACCAGCGAAAGCTGTTGAGAGTTATGACAAGGGATTTCAGCAATGAAATTAATACCTTTCGGTAATGAAATATCTAAAAAGCCGCAGCTTTGCACAAACGTCTCTGCTGTCTGAATTTTAAAAGGCAATGAGATGCCCTTGAATTAAATGTTTCCAGTTAGGGAGGGAGATGGGGGGGACCCAAGGAATATCATTTCAGTATAATCTAGAAATAAATGACAACCTTTTTAAAAAAAAGCAGCTGGTTTAAAAAAAATCTTTTGACAGGAAATAAAATTAACATTTTTTTTTTCAAAGCAATCGGGGACTGTGTTGGCCTTATGCAGGCTTTAAGATGAGAGACGGCAAGAAAAAAAAACAAGAACTAAATATCCTCTGCCTGATTCCCTTGTAGAAGAGGAAACGACCAGCTGGGCCTTCGTCCTGTGGATCACCTCCAAGTTGGGCCACTTTTTTTTTTGTTTTGTTTTGTTTTTTTTTCTCTTCCCTCTCTCACGCCTCAAAAGCGCAAACACCTCCTTTGCTCATTCCACGGACAGAAACGCCCTAATGAGCCTGCACTGCATTAGCAAAGGTGCAATATTGAATTGCTTCACTTTTTAATAGGAAAGCCATTGATCAAAAGGATTCCCCCCTCCCTCTTGGCTCTGATAATTGTCAGCGATTTAGATTAGATTACTTGATGTCTTGTTTTGATTGCGGACAAGAAAATTGCCAGAGTTATCGCGGCGGTTGCCCCCCACTTGCCTATGTGCCAACCCTGCGCTAAGTAGCGGCTTTGTGGTTTAGCGTGCATAAGGAATATTTTAATTCAATTAAATCTGGCTTCATTCTTCTAGGCTAATGGCGGTCGTAGGGTGGGGGGGGGGTTGGGGCCAAGGGAAGAAATGAGGGAGGGTAAGATAGGAGAGGATGAAGTGGGATAGGAGAGAGAGAGAGAGAGAAAGAAAGAAAGATGGGGAGAAAGACAGGGGAACCAAGCACTGGGGTGTTGAAGCGCTCGTCGTTGCTGGTAGCAGTGGTAGCCCAGTCTGGAACGGTTTTAGACACGCTCTTTTGGGTTGAGTCAGAACTTTTTCTCAGGCCAGTGAGCACTCCTACGAGGGCGTCTGCTCTCACAGGAACTTGCTGGAAGAGATGCGCCTCCCACCACCACACAGGAAAGAGGAGAGAGCGGTAGTCAAAGTTGCCTGGGGTGTTTATTTTATATCTATTTTAATGATCATCATCACAGTTGCTGCTGTTGTAGGAGGTGCTGGCGGTCTAGAGTGGCTGGAGCTGGAGGCTGGAGTAGGATTGGCCGAGAGGGAGGGGGACTAGATGAGAGGGGTGTTGGGCCTAGCTCTGGTCTTTGGGCTCTGGGCTGTGGGCTCTTGGTGAGCCCAGTGGAGGGTGAAAGCGGTGAGTGGGCAGCAGGCTCCTGCTCAGCTCTGCCCAGGCTCGGCTGCTCTTTGTCTGGGGGCAGCCTTGTGTGCCACTGCCCTCCTGTGCGGGTCCCTCCCCACTGATCAGCACTATGACTGGGACTCCTTGGCCCTGTCTGACTCTGTGTGTGTGTGTGTGTGTGTGTGTGTGTGTGTGTTTTATGATCAACGGTTTCCCTGATGTCCTTTTTACACTTCCATTTGTGATTATAGTAAATATTTCTGTGTTTTTGGACTTGGCTGTCATACCTTAGGAATCTTCCTCTATTCTTGGAACCTGAGAGTGCTCTTTCCTGGTACTGCACAGTCATTGTGTTTGCTAAGCTTATACTCTTTTTATCTTGTTACCAATATGCTAGATTAACTTTCGTTTATTTCAGATATATACAGGAGTGTTAGTGTTCGAAGTGTTAAATTACTAAAGCTATATGCAAGGAACTTTCCACAGAGGCTGCACCATTGGATGGTGGCAGTCACATAAACGTAGCTGACGGAAAATGTAATGCAGATGTTGATAAGTTGCTGACCACTTGTGATCAACTTTAAAAAAAAAATGAAAATCAACACAAACTCTGGCTCTATAAGATTTATTATTAACCATGTCAACTTCAACCTGAGTTTTTTTGCAGGCCTTCTTTCAGCCTGAGGTTGTTTCAAAAACACATTACATGTTGTACCAAGCTGTCCTTCATAATCCAACGTGTGCTGGCAAAGAGTTAGTAAGCAACTAAGCCTATTCAAAACAGGATCCATACAAGCTTGACTAACGGCAGTCACAAACGCATTACATGTTGTATGTAATTGTACTTGAATCCATAAACGCTCTCCCTCACAACACATGTCCTACCTCTAGCCTGACTGCCAAACTAAAGTTAAACCATAACAGAAACAAAGAAAATCAAGCAAAACACTTTCTCATTATGAGGAAAGAGAAATGGACTGACAGCACCTACCATGAAGCAACACAGTGTAATAATTTACTTTTCATTGTAGTCTACTGAATGTGTTGGTGCCGTCACAGGAACAAGCAGGTAGTTTCTGCACTGTATCATTGTTGTTTATTGCAGTACCATGTGTTCTTAATGTAGAATGGCAATAACAGCGATGCCATTCTCCATCAGTGTACCATCATAACGTCTTTAAGTATAGTATATACAGTACTATGCACTCTTTTTATCCCATTAGGGAAATTCGAAATTTGAAAACTACTGTGGCGCCTGTGAAGAAGTAAGGGGTTAGGTGCCTTGCTCAAGGACCACAGTCGTAGATGTGGATAGGACAGCAATATTTAACCACTTCTCCTGCCTGCATTTTTCCAACTAGCTGGGATTCGAACCAGCTACCCTTCAGTCACAAACTCAAGGCTCTAGCTATGTAGGCCTTCGTGTTTGAAGTTGACCTTTTAGAGAAAAAAAAAGTGAACGAAAGAAGAAGAGTCTGCACAATTTATTCTATGCAAAATGTTATGACCGAGAGCTTGCAGATTTGAGTAAAAGAAACATTGCACAGACTTGTGCGGACTTCTCATCTTTCTTTCATAAGTTACCTACTAGTCTTGCACCATCACACAGATGAGTGGTGATTTTTGACATTAAAGAAAAAAGTAAGCAAAAAACAAGACAAAAACAGTATTGCTTTGACTGTCAGACAAGGATAAAACTACACTAACTAATTGTCAGGGCACAGATATAAACATCACCAAGCTCAACTGGTAGAGCAAGCAACAGATGAACTGTCAAATGCAAGGAAGTAGGTTAGACAGGTTAGAATTTGTCAGAAGAAAGTGCTGACAGCAACAAGCTAGTTAGCTGGTTGAGTACCCATGGGAAATATGGACCAATCAAATTCAAAGGTAATTGTATGCCTTAGTTAAGTTCATATAGCACTCTAGAATCTTTGGTTAGACGTTTCTGCTCAGCTATTGTAAAGTGATTGTACAGAGTATTTGGGATTTCTGATTTGGACAACAAACTAACTCATCTGGAGGACAAGAAAAAAAATCAGTACATTGCTCAGGTAGAAACACAATAAAGGGTTGATTGCCAGATCAGTCAAATAATAATCCATACATTCACAACGTCAAGGAGCTCAATGGCTCTTATAGAGGTTAATTCACCTATGTTAACACCATGCTTTAAAGATAAAATCAAATTTGAACTCTAAATGTATTTTATTGGTTGCTGTCAAATAATTATGTTATTTTGGGGTTATATATGGTCATTTTGGGTGGGCTGTAATAAAGGCTGCCAATAGTCAAATTGACTCATTTATTCATTCATTCATTTTCAGAGTATAGAAGGAGAATTTAAAATTTTCTGTTGAAGTGTGCTCATAGGTACATTATCCGCCGACAGGGTCCATTAGGCTAGCATAAGGCTACGGAGCCTATACGGTCTTTGTAATATAAGAAAAGTTGTAATGTCAAATCGACTCGTTTTATTAATGTAATTAACCATTATGCCAGTGATGGTTGTTCTAGCATGCTAATCAGTGTCCTAAATATGAAAAAGAAATCTGAAAGTTCTGAAAGGACAAGCTTGGTTTTTTACACTTAAAGCCTTATTTTCAGATCGTTTATGATGAAACACAATGGTTAAGATTGAAAATTTGACGAATGGCTCTGTTCCAAGAATTTTGGAATTTCCCCCCCCCCCACCTACAGAATAGCTACATAGGTGCACAGCTGCAATCACATTAAACTTTTGTTTGTAAAGACATGAAATGCACTGAGTGGTCAGTAATGTTTACTTCAATGTTTACTTCATATTTCATCAAAAACAATAAAAAAAAACAAGGCTTTAAGTGTTAAAAAACAAACTTATCCTTTCAACAGATCAGGATACTGTGAGTGATGTGGGGAGACAGACTGTATCATCAAAATACTTCTGTGGTCTGCACAACATGATGTGTATAGACAATGACAGAGAGGAGAGAAAGAAAGAGAGAGACAGATTACCTTGGAACCTCCTTTTCCGTCTGCGATTGTTCTTGCAGCAGATGGTGATCAGGGATATCATCAAGACCAGCAGCAGAAACCCACCACCAGCAATGATTCCTATCATCATCCATTTGTTATAGCCCAAAAACAAATCAATTGAATCAGAACCTCCTGAGAGAGAGAGAGAGTGAGAGTCTGTCACAAGTTTAGCAGTGACTGAATGTATGTAGAGTAGCTACAATAATCTACAGTACACTGGACCGTTACATATTCCACAAACATATGACACATATGACATTTTTTGCATCTCATTAGTTAACTAGTCATATGGAAATTGCTTGCACTTGTTCACTAGTGGGCATTTTGGTGTACACTAATAAACTAATGACAGTTTTTGCACCTCACTAGTTAACTAGTGGACATTTGAATCTTCACTAGTTAACTACTGAGCACTTTTGCCTTCACTAGTTCACATGTAAGTGTCACGCTGAAGCCACTAGTTTACTTGTTAAAGTCCCATAGGCCAGAATGTTAACTGTGCAACATGGAAATGTGGTGGGCATATAATTCTATGCTGTGATTGGTTGGCATCTTCTATTTTGAACTTGGGGGCCAATAAAACGCCTCAATGGTCAGTTTTCTCCACCTCCTAATTCAAATTCTGTGCAACTAACTGACTACTGTGAATTGAACAGTGTGAAACTAGTTTACAAATACTGACTTCACCTCGCTAGCTAGTAAACCAATATATGGTTCACTAGTTAGCTAGTGACATAGCTAGTTTTGCCTTCACTAGTAAACTTGTGGACATCTTTGGCTCCAAAATCCAAAAGCCCTCAATAGCTGACTAGTATGCATTTTGGCCTTTACTCATTAACTAGTGGACATCTGTGTTCATATCAAGATGTCAGAATAAATGCTCAATTGGCTAGCCATAGACAGACAGATACACACACACAAGGCAAATTAACCAAATTTTAAACACAGAAAAAGGTAAATTAACAGATTTTTAAACACAGAAAATGATCAGAATTGTAAAGTGTTTTTTGCTTATAATATGCTTATATATTTACCAGAGGCCCTGCATGATGCAATAACTTCATTACTGACTTCACTGCTGAGAGTGTTGCCTAGTTTGCATTTGTAGACATTCTTTGCCTCTTGCTTCTGAAGAGTTAATGTTGTCTTGTTACCTGGCTTTGGCTGGTTGTTTACAAACCATGACACTTTGAAGTCCTCAGAGTTTCTCTCATGCTCACATTTAAAGATTAAATTACCTACTTTGGAACAATCCAGACTCAGCGTTGGGACTGGAGCCTTGGCTAGAACAGAATTAGAATTTTCTAATTATTTGAGCTTTGTCCAGCAATATTCCAGAGAATTAATCGTTGACTGAGAATTCATCTTTTTGACTGTGTTGTACTTACAGAGCACACAGAGCGTCTTTGTTTCTGTTTTAACTTCCTTTCCATTTTTGTCATGATGTTCTGCTTTGTATGTGCATTCATTTTTCTTGGAAACGCTGACCAGAGTTAGAGAGCCGCTGTCATCCACATTTAATACTTTAGTAATCTTACCCCTCCTCCTATTATACAGAACAGTATCGTTACATTTCCAGATCAGTGAATCATCAGGTGTACTAGGTGAATCCAGTTTAATGGTATAATTGTCTCCCTCCAATTTTTGTTCACAGTCAGGTTCTGTGTTGAGGGGAAAGAGACAAATCATGAGACCAGAAATATAAATATACAAGTTGAATAGTTTTTTGAAAAGAGACAAATGGAAAGAGAGAAATCCTGAGACCAGAAATAAAAATATAAAAGTTGAATAGTTTTTTGAAACAGGCAAGTACATCCTTGTTCATTTCACTATCCCACCAGTGAATTAATTTAAAGCAACAGTAACACACTGATATCTATCTATCTGTCATCTATCTATTATCTATATATATTAAACACATTTTGTGGGGAAATAATAAGAATAGAAACAAGACTATCAAGTACTTACTACACAGTGTTACAGAAAAAAGTGTAACACAAAGAAGTCTTCAAACCACACACAAGTACATCTGTGAATTGGTAAAACTGAAATGCATTTCATATAGATTTGAACTTATTACTCACGTTGGGTTGCACTTGAACCAAGAAAATAAAGACACAGAAACACTGAAGCAATTTGGAAAGTCATCTTCTAACGTCCCTTGATGCGAAAATGTCAGGTTGGCTGAGTGAGAGTTTCCTGTCTGTGAGTGTGTATGCATGCAAGTGTGTGTGTGTGTGTGTGTATGTAGGTGTATTCATACTGGTGTATGGGTGAGCGTACATGTGTTAGAGCTTTTGAGTGGTAATAGTTGAAATTATAAACAAAATAAATTGTCAGTGAGCAAAATAATCCACCTTCTACTCTCAGTTTTTCTCTGACGATCAGTCATCTTGATGCTGAAGTTTTTGTCCAGGACTGCTATGATTTCTTTAAAATAAATGTTCATCTACAGTAGGCCAAAAGTCATCTGTGATAATGGTTAACAATTATCAAATGAATAATTATAGTTTTATGCCTACGAATTGAGAAGATGGGTACCTAAGTAATATGAGGATCTTCTGTGATACTTAAAAGAATTAAAAGCAAGTCACTATGCCTTTCATAAATTGTCAGAAGCAATCTGAAGTTTGTGTAAACTGTTGCAGCCACTTTAGATCCATGAATTATTACTGACACCTAGTGCTGGCTATCTGTAATACATCTGTAGTTTTATTGTTATTACATGTTTATACACTGTCCTGCATTGTATCTCAAATGATATTGAAGCCTTGCATAAGGTGAATGTGGAAGAGAAACTGTAGGCTCATATGCAGTCTACCATATTCTACATAAAATTCCTTTTATCCCATGAATAAAAGCCATTTGCTTGTTCCTGGGGTGTGGCAGGGAAACCTGCCTATGTCCAGGCCATGCAGTACCACAATGATCTTTGCAGTCTCTGCAGCGATGACGGTCGACATGTGAAGAATCAACGCAGTTCTTCAGCGAGTAACAGTAACGTTAGGAGTCTCCTTAAATGCGCTTATCATGAATAGCTAACTTCAATGCCTTCCTCGAGTTCACTCACATTAACTCTACCAACAGTAAGTTTGCAGAGGCTCTGCTGTATAGTTCTGTTGCACATTCAGTCCGAATAAACACGATCTAAACAAGATCTAATGCAGGTCTCTGCATTGAAATACATTTGTCACGTACTTTTTCTCTACAATCTCCTGCGAAGACGGAGATAGCGTCCAGCGTTCAGTATGTCGTCTTCAGTTCTCTCCTCTGGCTCAAGGACTAATACGGTATAGCATTCCTCACGAGTAATCCGGTCTTGAAATCTCACCAACTTTCTGAATTGTCTCTAACCACACCACAAAATAAATAATTTCCTTTCCATATCAAGTTGGGTTCGAATCCTGGCTACCACCGTTGTGCCATTGAGCACGGCGCTTAACCCTAAGTTGCTCTGACAAATGTAATGTTGCTTTGCATACAACTGGCTGCTAAATGCACAAATGTGATATACCACTCAACAGGCTTATAATGTAGCCTAGAAATCTAGACGTACGTCAGCAGTAGCAAATGGTTTTGCTATGCTGGCACGTTGTGCTGGCACATGTTTTGATTCTGTGTTATGAAAGTCCCATATTTCCACCCCTGGCCTTACCATCAGAGCATTTTTTTTTGTTTGTTTGCTTTTTGCCCAGTTGCTTCATATTTTTCCTGAAAAAAATCTGAGAACCAACATATTAAATCAGTGTGGCCTAAAGTAAGTAAGTAATTATGTGTTTCAGTATAGGCAGGAGCGACCTGAAGCATGTGTGTACTGTTGCAGCCCCTTTGAATCCATGAATAATCAATGACATCTAGTGACAGCTATCTGAAATATGGGTCCAGTACAAAACTTGCTCCCTCTATCCATCCCATTCGGTTATGCTTTATGATCAATCAGTCTGTAATCTCCAGATATGGACATCTTTATTGCCCACCCACCTTCATTTGCTGTTGGATGACTTACTTTTTACAAACTTTTTTCTTGCCACCAGGCATCTTGACATTGAAGTTTTGGGCCAAGACTAAAATGCTCAGCTGAATGCCATCTATGATCGAGAATGTTTTGTTTTTTTTTTTGCCTCCAGGCATCTCCCACCACCACCACCACTATAGCTTCTTTAAAAAATGTTCAGTTAAATATCATCTATGTTGATGGTTAACAATGTTCATTCACATTTATAGTTTTGCATTCTTAAACTTGACAAGATCTTTTGACCAGGACCTCTCTCTAAATAGTCATGTAAAACACATTTCAAAAACATCTTTTTTCCACCTACGAAATATTGCTAAGGTTAGAAAGTTCCTATCCTTTGAGGATGCTGAAAAATTAATACACGCATTTATTACTTCCAGGCTCGATTACTGCAATGCTCTGTTCTTTGGGTGTAGTAATACCTGTATCAAAAACCTACAACTAATACAAAATGCTGCAGCCCGAACACTCACCAGGACTAAAAAATATGAACATATCTCTCCTATCCTTGCCTCCTTACATTGGCTCCCTATTAAAAGTCGGATTGATTTTAAAATACTCCTCCTAGCCTACAAAGCTATCAAGGGCGATGCACCAACATATATTAAAGACTTACTTGTCCCTTACCACCCTCCTAGAACCCTAAGATCCCAAAATGCTGGTCTCCTTGTAATCCCAAGAATATCAAAATCTTTGATAGGAGAAAGAGCCTTTTGTTACTTTTGTTATATACAACATATGTATATGTTTATATGTGTGTGTGTATATGTATGTATGTGTATCTGTGTGTGTGTATGTGTGTATATGTATGCATTTGCTCTCTGATGTGAGAACCTGCCCTAATTCACTTTCTTCCTCTGTCCACAATTATCTCTGCTCAGTGTGATCCCTGCCTCATTCCGGCGGACTCCTCTTACCCTCCCCTCCTGAGTGGACTGCAACCAACACTAAGGGAGGCCAATGTCAGGACCGACTCTCCATCATAGAGGCCCTTCCTGGACGCCCATGCTAGGCCCGCCTCCCCTTCCTTGAGGCTTTGTGACCCCCCCCCCACAATGGCACTGTCAAATGGACCCTTACTGTTACCCTCATGACCCCAATGTAGCCACTGCTACATTGTCCAGCCATAATTCCTGATAACCACCTATAGACTGACTACCATATAATGTAAAGTGGGATAGCACTCCATTATGAACTGTTATGAACCTCAGCTAAAACCATTGGCAACTTGTAGTTTGTCATAGTTACCACTGATTGTAAATTTTCTGCATGACCCCCGGCAGTTGAGTCAGCCCCTTGAGTCGTGGATCTGCCCAAGGTTTCTTCCTAGATTAACTGAACATAAGGGAGTTTTTCCTTGCCCCTGTTGCTCTTGGGTGCTCCTTCTGTGAAGCGTCACAAGACAATACTATTGTAAAAGGCACTGTATAAATGAAATTGAATTGAATTGAATCTTCACCAAAATAATATTCTTAAATAAATAATCTTTCCTAGTGCACTGAATAAATGAGGATTTTCAATGTGCTACTTAAACATATTAAAGGTGTGTATTTCATGGAGAGATCTGAGGTATGTGTAGTGTTGCTGCCACTTTGAATTCATGAATGATTCCTGACACCCAGTGCCAGCTATAATACATGTTATTATTCACATACCATCAGACTTGGCTTTATATGATTCACAACCAATGAGTTTCCATTACTGTCAAACTATGGGCATATACAGTATATACATATACAGTGCTCAGTGTAAATGGGTACCCCCCCCCCCCTTTGAAAAGTAACATTTTAAACAACATGTCAAGAAACACAAAAACAAAGTTTTTTTAATCTAATTTTTTAAATCTCCGGAGCTCCCCCTACAGTCACTGATTTTTTTGAAAAAATAGCAACAACATTGTACATTCTCACCAAACCATGTGAAGTAATTTGCAAACCAAAGAATAGGAACCAGAGATGATTATTTTCATGCGTTACGTTGATATTGCAAGTGGAGTAACCATGGGACCTATGCTAGAGGTGGACGAGAGAGCCTTCATTCTGCCTGTAATGAGCCATTTAATCATCAAAGTGACTATGCTTATATATTAACCTAAAAACATTGCCCAGTCTGCCTTTAACTACTTAAACTTAAGTAAGGTTAATAATACACCCACCCACCCACAGACACACACAGACACACACACACACACACACTATGTGCACAATACTGTTTTATATTTCCACTCAAAGACCTGGTGTGTTACGTGTAAGTGTAACATTCAGTCCTGGACATGTACTGGCATAAGCAGATATTGTAAGTCTGTCTACTATCAAAGTAAGTTTGAAGCCATTATCTTAAATGTTAAAAGGTGAAAGTCAAAGTTAATGTCCTCCTTGGCTGTGATAATGTCAGGCTCGGCTCCTTGCCATCCTTTGGCAGCGCAGCCTGTGAATGAGGTCGTTTCTGATTGGTCTCCTCTCCTGTGCTCTGGTGGTTGCCCTGTTTGTCTGATGTTGGGGATGCTGGCTGACTTTGGCCTCTTTGCTTTTGTTGTGGGCATGGATTGGAGTCTATGTGCTGGAGGTTGGTAAGATGCAGCTCCTCCTCATCTAAAAAGATTTTAAATCATTTTTTCAGTAGGTGCTGATGGAGTTTGATATACCCTAGCTCCACTCAGGCAATTTTTGTTTCACTGTTACAGTGGAACAGTTACAGTTACAGCCTCTGTCTTGGGGTCTGTCAATGTCAGAGTTTCTAAAAAGCCTAATTTGAAGAGGATCCAGTCAGCAGGGACAGGGGATGATATCTTAAAAGGGACAGTGGTAAAGAGTTGAAACAGTATATATAATTAAACAGTATATATTAAATATTAAAGAATTGTTTTTGAAAAATTAGTACAATTAATCTGTGTAGCAGTAGCCAGCTGGTAACAGCTGGATTTACATTGGTAAATCTTCCTCCTGATACCTCAAGAGAGATGTGATAGTAATTTAAACACTAGCACTATCATCAGTTTCCTGTTAGCTAGGAACTAAGGTTTTATTAGTCCTCTATTTATAAATTGCTTTGAATAAAAGTATCTGCTAAAGGAAAACCTTGAAACTTGAAAATCTGAATTTAAAATTAAATTAGTGCTGTTAATCGGCAAAGTGAGGAGGGTACTGGCGGGTAGTGTGACATATGCATCTGCATGATTAGTTTGCATTTTTTACATTTTTACATTAATCACGTGTTAATGCATTAACATTGACAGCACTAAATTAAATAAAATATATTTTATGTTTTTACAATCTGTATAACAAGATGTGTATAGACAAGATGTGTATAGCATAGTGAGAGAAACTTTACCACGTAATCTTTTCCATCGGCCATGATGAGTCTTATAGCAGATCACAGACACGATCAAGACCAGCAGGAGAAACCCAACACCAGCAATGAGTCCAATCACTGACTCGTTGTTGTTATTGCTAAGCACACTGTGAACTGGGGCACCATCTGGATGTGAGAGAGAGAGAGAGAGCAAGTGAGTATCTGGTACCAGAATAACACTGTCCTGGATGATTGCTTGAAAACCACAGTCACATACCAAATACATTTTAGAACAGATAACAGTATATGTTTTGAACATATTAAATATACTTCAGATGATTTGTTACAGACATTTACCATAGACTCCACATAGTATGGTGACTTCGTTACTGTCTTGCTGGTTGAGACCATTGCTTAGTCTACATCTGTAGCGATCCTCTCCTCCATGCTTCAGACTTAGAGGGTTGCTTATCTCATTTATCTCCTCGTCATTTAGGATCCATGAGAATGTGATGTCCTCAGGGAAGCTCTTCGGTTCACACTGGAGGGTTGGTACATCTGTTGGGGAACAATCCACTACCAACTCTGGAACTGGAGTCCTGGCTAGAACAGAGGAATGCCCACAGTGTTTGGGTTTTGTCATTAAAAAAGATAGTAAAACTGGAAATGTTAGGAGAAACTTATGACAGCTCACGACTAATTAACTGTTGCACCATTTTGATTGTTTTAGACTTACAGAGCACACAGAGTCTCTCTGTCATTGTTTTAAGTGATTTCCCATCTCTATCATGATGTTCAGCTCTGTATGTACAAGCCATTGTCTTGGAAATATTTGTCAGAATAAGAGAGCCTTTGTCATCCACATTTACAGTTGGTCTCTTTTCTTCCTTTCCCCTCCTCCTGTTATACATGACATCATCACCACATTTCCAGATCAGCGAATCTTTATGTTGTTTAGGTGAATCCAGTCTAAGGGTGTAGGAGTCTCCTTCCAATATTTCTTTACATTTAAGACCTGGATGGAGAGGACAGGGAATAAATGATTACCCAGGCTAGCACTGCCTATAGTGTTTCCCATTTCACATTTAGCTCCACCACTGGTCAGGGAGCTATCCGTAGGCTTCAGTTCGCACCGTCTCCGAGCTGTGCGGGCCAATCAGCGAACAGAAAGAGGGCTGAAAGCGCTAACATTGAATTCAACTGGTGCATTCCAACGCGTAACATATGTCATGATCAAACAGAAGAAATCGGTTGAAGCAGAAAATATCAGTCCACTGTGGAGCGCAAGTATGCCAATGGACAGGTTTCAGATGCTTAAACAAAGTGAAATGTGAGTTAAAATAGGTAACACTACACCATATATGTGTTCTCTCTCACTCTCTTACACACACACAGACACGCACGCATGTTTAACCGTGTCTCTCTAGGGTTGACTCACCTGTAGCAGAAGATTCCACCACCAACTTTGGCACTGTAGCCCTGGCTAGAAGAGAGGAATGCCCACAGCATTTGAGTTTTGTCATTATAGGTGGTAAAACTGGATATTTCATGAGTAAACTGTGACAACTTAAACAATGAATTACTTTTGGACCATTAGATCATCTGATACTTACAGAGCACACAGAGTCTCTCTGTCATTGTTTTAAGTGATTTCCCATCTCTATCATGATGTTCAGCTCTGTATGTACAGGCCATTGTCTTGGAAATATTTGTCAGAATAAGAGAGCCTTTGTCATCCACATTTACAGTTGGTCTCTTTTCTTCCTTTCCCCTCCTCCTGTTATACATGACATCATCACCACATTTCCAGATCAGCGAATCTTTATGTTGTTTAGGTGAATCCAGTCTAAGGGTGTAGGAGTCTCCTTCCAATATTTCTTTACATTTAAGACCTGGATGGAGAGGACAGGGAATAAATGATTACCCAGGCTAGCACTGCCTATAGTGTTTCCCATTTCACATTTAGCTCCACCGCTGGTCAGGGAGCTATCCGTAGACTTCGGTTCGCACCGTCTCCGAGCTGTGTGGGCCAATCAGCGAACAGAAAGAGGGCTGAAAGCGCTAACATTGAATTCAACTGGTGCATTCCAACGCGTAACGTGTCATGACCAAACAAAAGAAATTGGTTGAAGCAGAAAATATCAGTCCACTGTGGAGAGCAAGTATGCCAATGGACAGGTTTCAGATGCTTTGCACAAAGTGAAATGATTTAAAAGTGTTTGATGCATCAGGCTAACAAATCATGAGATCAGTGACAGAGAACTTTACAGAATTTAATTTGACCAATCACATACAAATTAATCCATTTTTATGCTGGATCACAAATGGGCCAGTGTATCCTTGTTGGTTTGACCAGACTAGACTCCAGGAAGTCACTAACATGTTCATTCTTTTGCAAATGAGAGTTAAAATAGGTAACACTACACCATATATGTGTTCTCTCTCTCTCTCTCTTACACACACACAGACACGCACGCACATGTTTAACCATGTCTCTCTAGGGTTGACTCACCTGTAGCAGAAGATTCCACCACCAACTTTGGCACTGTAGCCCTAGCTAGAGAGGAATGCCCACAGCATTTGAGTTTTGTCATTATAGGTGGATATTTCATGAGTAAACTGTGACAACTTAAACAATGAATTAATTTTAGACCATTAGATCATCTGATACTTACAGAGCACACAGAGTCTTTCTGTCATTGTTTTAAGTGATTTCCCATCTCTATCATGATGTTCAGCTCTGTATGTACACGCCATTGCCTTGGAAATATTTGTCAGTATAAGAGAGCCTTTGTCATCCACACTGGCAGCTGGTTCAGCCTCTCCCTTCCTCCTTTTGTAAATTACTTTTTCATCACATTTCCAGATCAGTGTATCTCCTACTTGCTTTGGTGAATTCAGTGCAATGGTATAGGAGTCACCTTCCAATTTCTCTGTGCATTCAGGTTCTATTGGTTTGAGTGGATTTAATTTGATGAATGACATAAAAATTAATACAATTTACTACCAACTAGTAAGATTCATTTGCCAACTCATGGAAAGGTATATGACCTAATGCATTGTTGTAGCTTTGAGAAGCCTCCTAGTGAGTTAGTTTACTGTCATATTTAGGCATTCACTGCAAATAAATGGACAACCTTTAAAACATGATGAGTGAAAATTGTGTTCGTAATAGGCTACATGTATGCGTTTGTACACATAGGTTAATACAGGTAAATGCCATGAGTATGATTTTGCAATCGATTATATAAAATTCTCAATGAGAATACATGTATACATGATAATGAATTACTGAATGAGTAAAACTATAGCTACTTTATTTAAATAGATCATTACTCACCTTTGAATGCACTTAAAGAAAGAAAGTGACAAGAAAATACCAAAGTAATTTTGAAGTTCATCTTCCAACATCCCTTGCAAGAGAGAGCTGTGTAAGTGTTTTTGAAAGTGTGTGTGTGACAGTGTATGCGAGTGCCTTTGAGTGGAGTCGTTGTGGTTTAAATTAAGAGGAAATGAATCTGAAAGGAATAAGAATGATAGTTTTTCTTTAAGGGTTTAGTCTGCAATCTGTCTGTGAACTGTGAACCCATTGCCATGGAATGAGCATTTCTTTTTTTAAATGGGCAGGAACAAAATGGAGTGTGTGTCACCTCGTGACACAATGACACTAAGTTTGCCCTTATGAGGTGTGTTTTGTTTTGAGAAATGTTTACAGATGTGCACACACATGTCCATGTCCATTCCGATTTGGAACTATTTACCGGATGTCAAAAGCAACTGTAGCAGAATCCTAAATTATCTGATCAGGGAAATGTCTACCATAACTTTGCAGTAGCCTTATTGGTAATAATAAGACCACCAGCGCTAGCTAAAGGTCACTTATGATTTATGCCTGAGTTGATTTGTCACTATGATTGTTGTTTAGCATCTTTGCCATATTTGTAAGCAGAAATGAACAGCAGATTCTCATTGACAAAAAAACTGTGTCTATAGTTGAAAGTTAACGTGAAAAAAAATGTTACCAATCCTTTACCTTTGATGTCTGGCACAACATTTGCCTCCACACTTCTTCATCTTTGTAGCTTTTTATTTGAGCTTGGAAAGAAGAAACATCATGTGCTGCGACAGGGAAGCGAAAATGCTGATCATGCAGTATCAACAGTGTCAGTACTGGTCAGTTTTTTTTTTCAAGGCTCATCATTTGCAACTGAGGGGAAAAGGAGTATGAAACCCCATTATATTTCACTATTATCTGTGCTCTGATGGTTTGTCTCATAAGTTTCCACTGTAGGGTCTTACGACACCTTATGTGTAAAGCACTGAGGCCCTTTGTTTGGCCTGACCACTTTTGCTGAAGTGTGCTTTGAAACAGAGGTAGCCTATTTCCTACTTTCAGTTCCATGCACCGTAGACAATAAGTATCTTTGATTTTGGACTCTTTTTGTCACAATACACAGATTTTGTACAGTTTATATTCTCATGCCACCTTACATGCATAAAAGAACTCTTTCTTTCATCTCATTCAAATGCTTAATAATACCACACCATCATAGTGTCAAAAATTTAAGTTTATGTGCTGTCTGAACTGGCAGAGTCCTGGGTCTTTGGGATGAGATTCAGCTTACGGCGTGGCTGTGGCACTGGTGTTCCCTGCGTTCCTGGTGTTCCTGGTGTTCTTGGTGTTCTTGGTGTTCTTGCCGTTCCCGGTGTTCCCGGTGTTCCTTGGGCCTTCTCTGCTGGGGGCAATAAGAGCTCTTCACTGGGCTGGCAGGCAGTAGGGTTGGGGTCAACCTCTGTGGTCTTTATGTAGCCCTGGTTTTCAGAGGCACCTTGCTTTGGTTGTGGAGAGTCTGTGCTGGTGTCCGTGAAGTAACAAAGCCTTAGTTCCTCATTGTCTGGAGGATTAAAAAAATAACTTTTATTATAGGCTGATTATGAACAACTCTTGCATCCAAATTCACACCCATTCTTCTCATGGAGTTCTCATCACCACACACATATTATGTGACACAGCATTCAAGCTTTGTAATCGAAAAATTTAATGATAACTCCAGTCTGAATACAGCGGTACATCACACTCCACACCCAATGGGCCTCAATCTCTTCACATATCTTCCTAAGACTTCTGTTGTTTTGTTTGTGTTAAGGTCTCACTTAGAAGATTTAAATCCTCTAATATTTTGCTACTGCTGAATTGATGAAAATGCAACAACCAATTATTTTACTCAAAGGCTCAAGTTGAAAGTAACCATATGCATGTGACAATAAAATTTCCTTGGATCCTTGCAAGTGCTCTTGAACTTTTGGGTTTAAAAGGTTGGTGAATGAGGCCCATTATTGTCTGTATCTTTACCAATTAAACTGGAGCGCCTACTGAATCTAGGTCCCTATTCACAAAGAATTAGCGCTAAGAGAACTCCTAAATCATGCAAAAAATGCCAACAAAGAGTTTTCTCTTAAAAGTTATTCTCAAAGCTGCTGAGACCTACTTTTAGTTAGGAAAAATCATTTTGGGAAAAATGACAACTCATAGGATAAAATAAAAGCTCAGTTGCTATGTCCTCATGCACAAGCCTGCTTGTATTTACATCCGTGATTACATGATGAGTGACAGTTCTGATGATAGATACCTAGAATACGTGATTTCGCATGTGCATTTCAAAAGATAAAACAAAGCAAACAGACAAACTGTTGCCTTCAGATGTCGGGAGTTAGGAGTCCTCTGGGCTACTTGTAAGCTGTTCCAGACTTAGGTGCTACTTTTAGCACTAAATTAGCCTACTGTGTGAATTACTGTGTGGTCTAAAAATTTGTCCTGAATGAGTCCTGAAGTTACAACTGGTGGTCCTATTATTTTTAGGAGTTTCTCCTAAATTCGCTTATTAGGAGAACTTTTTGGATTTTTTGTAAATATGGGCCCAGATGGTATAAACTAGTCGTCGGTTCAATTAGATGTTCTTGTGCAATCCGGATTTAATATCTGCACTGTGTCCAATGTAACTTATCCACCTGCACACCAAGGTAATGTATATGCTTTATGTTAATGATTCCAGATTTGATCAAGGCATGCACAGATTAACTACACCTTGCACTGTGTCTGCATATTTGCAAGCACAGGTTACTTCAGGTCACAATTGCAGGCACATTCTCCATCTAGTAAGGCACATTCTGCAGCCAGTGGTTCAGTAATTTCAATGAATACACCAATTTGCAATGAATAACATATTTATATCTATACATACTTATAAGGGCTGTGTTTTTTGATAAAAATCAATGACGCACTTTTGCATGTTCTCTATTCATGGCCTTTAGAACATTAATTTGGCTTTATTGTGTGTTTCACAAACATGCTTGTATGGCATTACTTCAAGGATCTGCGAGCACTTTCACACTTAAGTTCTGAAAACAACAAAAACGTTGTTTGTTGTTGCTTTAGATATGACGTTCTGGACAACAACTACGGGAAACCTTGCAGCAAAGCAGCACAAAAATACATGCCTCCTTGGGCATTTCCTGTGCGATTGTGCAACAAGAGAAGGGAAATGGCTCACCATGTTTCCTCTTCTGCTGACGACAGCTCTTGCAGCTTACAACTATGAGTGACAGAATCAAAACCAGACACAGAAATCCAACCCCAGCCAGGCTCAACAGGATCACCCTTTTATTAAAGCAGATCAGATCCTTATCTGAAGAGTTTGAACCTAGGTGTAAGAGATAGAGAGAGAGAGAGAGAGAAAGAGAAAGAGCAGTGGATGTTCAATTTAAAGCTCATCACAAAGTATGAGATAGGACAGTGTGTAATCCATATACA
The DNA here is from genome assembly GCA_027481765.1 of Tenualosa thibaudeaui. Taxonomy (NCBI): domain Eukaryota; kingdom Metazoa; phylum Chordata; class Actinopteri; order Clupeiformes; family Clupeidae; genus Tenualosa; species Tenualosa thibaudeaui. The sequence goes on along the minus strand of JAIFZK010000021.1, from coordinate 9,115,088 downwards.
CGTGAATAGAATTATTTACCGGAGGATTTACATGATGTGATCACTTCATTACTGTCTTGCTTGTCGAGACTATTGCTAAGTCTGCATCTATAGCGATCCTTTTCTCCATACTGCTTTGGCTGAAATGGGTTATTCTTCTCTTTTATCTCCTTGTTGTTGTGGATCCATGAGAGAGTAAAACTTGTGATACTCTTATGCTCACAATGAAGCGTAGCCACCCCAGCTGAAGAACATTTTACTGCCAGTTTTGGAACTGGAGCCCTTGCTAGAACAGACAGGGTTCTACATTACTTGAGTCTCAACACAGACTGTATGGCTATGCAGACTTTAAAACCAACATTCAACAAATTTGTAGAGAAGTCATTTTGATATTTTCACTGAATGACATTTCAATTTGAATACTTACGCAGCACGCATAGTCTCTCTGTTTTTGTGTCAATTAAATTCCCTTTACTGTCCCGGTGTTCAACTTTGTATGTGCAAGACATTAAACTCTTCAGATATGTAAGAGAGAGGGAGCCTTTGTCATCCACACTCAGAGTAGATTGTTTTTTTTTCGTCTTTTGATATATCACTGTCTCGTTGCATTTCCAGATTAGCTCATCTCCTCTCTGCTCAGCTGAATTGAATGTAATAGTATAGGAATCACCTTCCAGTTTCTCTGTACATGTATCTATGCAAAGAGAAAGATGGTCAGTGACACAAAATAGATACACAGGTGCTTATAACATACACCAACGTATAACAGTGGAACATCACCTACACCTCAAACCTCCTTGAAAAAACATCCTGGTTTGGAATAGCCTCTCACTCAATGAATTAATCTGTTTCAGATTCATCGCTTGCAATATATCTGTGGTCTGCGTGTCGGCAGTTGACTACCAACTAATTTGGATTTGAATTTGATAAACATGTAGAATCTCGTTTGTAGATTCTGAAATTGTAATTACCTTTCAACAAAGACATAATGGAAAACAGTAAGCTATATGATGCTGTAATAATACCCCAGTACTCAGCCGTGCTTGCGCACCTGCACACACACACACACACACACACACACACACACAATAATTATTTACCAGTGACTTGACATGACGTGATGACCTCATCACTGTCTTGCTTGTCGAGACTATTGCTAAGTCTGCATCTATAGCGATCCTTTTCTCCATACTGCTTTGGCTGAAATGGGTTATTCTTCTCTTTTATCTCCTTGTTGTTGTGGATCCATGAGAGAGTAAAACTTGTGATACTCTTATGCTCACAATGAAGCGTAGCCACCCCAGCTGAAGAACATTTTACTGCCAGTTTTGGAACCGGAGCCCTTGCTAGAACAGACAGGGTTCTACATTACTTGGGATATCCACAAGAGCAACTGTGGATCTGCTCTGTACCAGAACACAGCACATTTCTAGAGAGTTTGCCAAATGACAATGAATACTTACAGAGCACACAGAGTGTTTTTGTTTCTGATGCGAGTAGTTTTCCTTTGATATCATATAGGTCAGCTTTATATGTGCAAGACATAGAACTATTTAGGTTTGTAAGAAAAAGAGAGCCTTTGTCATCCACATTCACGGTGGATTGAACAGTTTCATTTGCCCTTTGATATATCACTGTATCATTGCATTTCCAGATTAATAAATCTTCTCTCTGTTTTGCTGAATGGAATTTAATGGTGTAGTTGTCACCTTCCATTTTCTCTGTACAGTTGTCTGTGTGATACGGACAGGAAATACGACAAAATTCATGTAATACAAACCCAACAGAGCAATAAAAGAAATGACAAACAAATGAAAGAAACATAAATAATAATAATAATAATAATAATAATAATAATAATAATTACAAACCACTTTTACGTACAAGACATTGCAAATTAATAATCACAAATATTGGAGCCTACAGCTTATAAACGCTTCAAGTAAACTGAGATTATGGGGTGCTCAAATTACTTGAGTTTCAGTTCTCATAAATGGATCCATTAAAAACAGAATAGAATGTTACCCACCTGTTACTGCATTTATTGCAAGAACAAAAAGACTCAGAAACACAGAAACAGTTCGAAAGTGCATCCTCTTTTGTGCTATGCAATGAAAATGTCAAGTTTCAGCTCACAGAAACAGTTGCTTCTGTCTGGCTGTGTGTCTCTGTGTGTGTTTTTGTTTGTGTGGGAGAGAGAGTAATAATCAGATGACTCTTCCATTTGTATGTTGGCATGGTTTGGACCAGCCTCAACCACTTCCTGAAGAGTCTTTGCCACTCTTGATTGGGACAGGTTTTCAGTCCAGTGTTGTAATGGTTGTGGACACTGCATTAACTTTGAACTCACTGGTCCATCCTAACCAATTGCACTTATGAGGGATTTAAACATCCATTCAATCCCTCAAAATAATCATTCATGTTCTATGCACTCAAGCTGTGGAACAAATTGTCACAAACTGTAAGGACAGCTTCAAACGTCATCTTAAGACACTCTTCTTCGATCAAACACATAGCTTATAGCCACATAGGTGCATCATAGATATAAATTAAAAAACATAATAACTTGATTATCTTTTGCTCCTCTCCCTTCTCTCTCTCTGTACGTTGTATTTTCATCTTGTGTCTTGTGTCATGCTGTATCATATCATGTTACATCACGCTGTATCTTAGTCTTAATATAACATACTGTATTTAGTAATTTCTGGCTGGATTAGTCCTGGCTACATCATTAGAGCTCACAACTGGTCCTGGCCTCACTGATTAATAGTTGGAAAGTAGGTCTCAGAAGTCGAGAGGTCTCGGAGTGATGGCCCACGAGTACAACAGGAGGTAAAGATGGCGTGTTTGCCGTTTATTTACACCACCAGGGAAAAACAATCAGCCAGTGACAAAAAAAAAGAAAAATATACCAAAACGAAAATGTAGGAAAATATATCTATAGGCCTATACACTATTTTCCAAAACAATCAGGCTATGAGAATCCAAAACAAGACAGCAAAAATAATTAGCCAAAGGCTCACAATGAAAAAAATCAAGTTTCGCTAAATACAAACTACTCACACAACGGAGGCAATTGGAGCACACAGACATACGTCCATCCCCATGGAAGCTCCTCCTCACTGAAAAACATCCCCGTTATAAGGGGTACCTGAGCGCACCCTACAGGTGGACCATTCCTCTGACTGCATGAATTCTTACTACAATATTTAAAATGGTATCACACACACAAATAATACCAGGCCTTTCCCAATATAATAACAAACATGTACACGAACAGTGATCGTCATTACAAACCCTCGGACAGTTAATTCATTTCGCGAGGGTGCAACCATGCCCGCTCGCGAGCGTGCCTGATAATATAGCCTCATCAGAATAGAGGCGCGCTCTCCTTAACCCAACGCGGAAGCCCTGCTACCACGGTAAGGAAAGTTTGAATGAGGAGATGGCGTTGCATGCGTTTAATGGCGGCTGCATAGGACGCCGTGATGACGCGCTCACCATGCGCGGCATCACAGCGTGGTTGTGGACTGGTCCTGGTCTCACGCTGATTCTTTTACTGGCAGTTTACAAAAATCCAGGGACTGAGGAGGGAGCTCCATAGTTAAAAAACGTTATTGTTATTCTCTAAATGTAGTGTCTCCCCAATGTAATGTGGATTGTCCGCAGAGTTAGAGGGTCCGTGTACTTTTCTGTGCATTTGATTCATATCATAAGGAAAAGGCAACTTCAGCCAAAGTGAAGTTTTGGTTTTCTTTTTTTTTTTAATTAGCATTTACAATTTAGATATGGCAACAATATAGCAAGTGTTGGGAATTAAAATGAAATAATAGTTGAAATAATAGTAATAGCTGTTTTCAATTTATTTTATTTGTCACAAATAATAAAAAATGGCAAAAAAGAGGATTGTATTTTCATTTAACTATTTTTTTTTGGCAGTTTTTACCTCCCATACCCACCCACTCACACCGCTCTACCCACTGCAGCTCCGCCTTCTTTACGCAATACATTTCTGTGGAGGACTTTAAAAATATATTTGTTCTTGTTTGTTATTTTATCCTAAAGGAGGCTTAGGAGAAATGGGTCAAAATTCAGTGAGATCTTCATTATTTCTGTGAGACAAAGACAAGGCTGCTGTTAAAAATATTGTAATGTAAATGTAATGTTTATGTCTGTGTCTGAGTTTGCCAGTGTCCCAAAAGTAAATGATGTTACGTTGTGGTTGCTCTGTATTATGTTTGTATGGATATTACTTGGGTGGGCTTGAGCTATTTCTATAACTATTATAAGTTTGGTCTGTTGATCTGAAGAAGTGAGTTTTTGGTGTCAAAATATTGCTACATAGACACTTTGGTGAAACATGTTTCATGCAATACTCCTGCTGTTATGGATTTCAGTGAAATCTCACCCAATTGAAAACCAGGTAAGATTTTTTGTTACATTTTTCACAGGAACGATACATTAAAGATGTTTTCTTGCAAATATTTAGACTCTTTTTGGATCTTCAATCCCAACAATATGAATTTTGTTTTGAACATGTTTTGTCCATTCTTCAGAGAATATATCTTAAGTTCTGGACTATCCAGGCATCAGGATATTACTGCCCAATGAAAGCCTGACAGGTAAAATGGCAGCATCCCGGATTATTTTTTACAAACACAACAGTTGACGTAAATGATCGTGTCCTTATTTCAGTGCACAAAAGGTTTTCTTGCAAAAGGATTGAATCAGAATCAGTTTCAAACACAACATTTTACATCTAATACATCTAATGTTCTTCAAAATCTGAACTTCCTAAATTTCATGAAACCCAGGATAGAAATTTGAAACTGAAGAGAATTCTCAGAAGATAAAATATTGTTTGATGAAGCTGTAAAGATATTCAAAATAAATAATAAAGGTAAGTGCCTTTTTTATTTCACTATTTAGTGTTCGCACACAAAAGTCTTGTAAGTCCATTTATTTCATTAACTATGTGACCTTGTTTCAGGTCTGTATTGCCATATTACCACCGATGGGGTCGTTTATCAGATATACTGTCATGACCACAGCAGGTGGCAGATGGATACTGGTGACCAGGGCGCATGAACTGGACTCAGTTATTGATTTAATGGTTTCCCAGCTGTATTTACTCCATCAGCGTCAAGTACATTTCCAAACGGCACGAAGCTACAGCTATCTGCTCGAGAGTGATGGTGTTGTACATGTAAGAACATGTAAGAATGTAAGAATGACATGTAAGCTTCTTTTTTAATCTTTGAACCCATCGAGGTATAAGACGTTGAAGTTGATGGGTTTTTAGCAGACGCTTTTATCCAAAGAAACGCAGACTCGCAATGTAGGATCCGGAAATCGAACCCAGGCCAGTCGAGCGACGCAACCGCTGCTCCACCACGCCCGTATTACAACAATAATTACTGACATAGTGCTGTGAAAATAATCCTACCAAAAATGTACAAAGCATTAATCTTCCTTAAAATGGGCAAACTTACGAAATCAGGGGATCAATGAAGAAAATTGTCTTCCCACTTTATCTTTATCAGCAGTTGATTTGAGTTTAATTAAAGTAATTTGTGTTTTTTTTTCACAGTATTGCATTGGTGGCGGAGGACACTTCCAAAATGCTAATGCATGCAATGACTTCACAAACTTCGACTGTATTGGATGTGGATCCAATATAGGGTTTAGTGAATCCATAAAGATAACCGAGTCTGCAGTGTTAATCTTCTGCTAGTGAATGTGTAGAGGAAACACTGATGAACTCTGGTATGCTACAAGCAATATATTGTCCATAAATTGCACACAAGCAATCATGCTTTTGAACAGTGATCAATGACAGCCTGCAAGAGTATGCATGCCAGTATTCAAACAGACATTCATATTCACACATGCTCTCTCATGGAGGCACATACGTACACACGCAAACACACACACACACACACGCACACGTGCACACACACACACACACACACACAATCTGCATTCTGAGAAGCCAAAGAACAATAATTTTTAGTCTTGTGATGCTGCGCAGGGTGAGCGCATCATCACGGCGTCTGAGGCAACCGCCATTCAGCACATGCAACGCCATGTCCTCATTCAAACTGTCCTTTCCCTCGTTTGCTGCTTTATGTGAGTTGCCTTAAATCACTGCGTGTGAATTTGTTATATTCGGTATTGTTTTGTCTGTGGCTAAACATGGATGCACACATTGTTAACCGCAACAAACATTCCACGAGTACAAACATTTCCACGCACGCACAAATCACATCGCACAGCTTCGTTTCATTTCACATGTCTGGTTTATTAAAAAAAACATCGTCATTACAAAACTTTGTATTTCCTCTGCAATGTCACTTGTTTCTTGCAGGTGCAAGAGTTTCAGCAAATGTTTATCTAGCATTGTTAAAACTTGTCTTACCGTAGTGGCAGCGTTTCCGCGTTCATCTAAAAGAGGGCGCCTATGTTCTGAGGAGCATATATCCTCAGTCACGTTCGCGAGCGGGCTTGGTTGCACCCTCGCGAAATTAATTAACTGTCTGAGTGTTTAAAAGAGTGATCAGTGTGCATATGCATGTTTGTTGTTGTATTGTGAAAGGCCTGATATTATTTGTGTGTGAATGGTAATTGCAATTATGAGTTTATGTCTGAATACCTGAGACACCCATGTTGCTGACGCTGTCAGTGGAATGGTCCACCTGCAGGGTGCGCGCAGGTACCCCTCATAATGGGGATGTTTCTCACTTGTTGGAGAGCTTCCTTGTGAACAGACGTGTGTATGTGTGCTTGATAATCCTGTGAGTAGTGTGTGTTTTGTGAAATCTGAACTTTTTCATTGGCTAATTGTTTTTGTATTGTTTTGGCTTCTCATAGCCTGTTTGTTTTTGTAAATATTGTAAATAGTGTATATAGATATATTTCTATATTTTTGTTTTGTTGTATATTCTTTTTGTTTTGTCACTGGCTCACTGTTTTTCACTGGTGGTGAAAATAAAAGGCAAAAACACAATCTCTGCCTCCTGCTGTACTCGTGTGCCATCACTCTGAGACCTCTCGACATTCTACTTTTCAACAACTCTCAAGATGCGATAAATAATCTTGAATCTACATAGCTTTAGAAAGGTGCCATTCTCCACTGATATCATATACCACCTTATTTTTTACTACATTTGTCATATCAAAGAACTTTTTTTGTTGCACTAACTGTAACTCATTCAGCAGTGCTTGGATTGCATAACACAATCAGGGCAATTACATATTATGAATGTGACAACATGAGCAAGCATTTTTTTTCATGTAACTAACAAAATCCACATTTCCAATTATAAGGAGACAACTTGTCTCAAGTTATAATTTTCTGACTTTAAAATGAAATCCGATAAAAATGAGAAACCCTGAAAAAATCTTAGCAAACTAAAGCTGTAAAGGAGCTAAGTGTTGTTATTCATTGTTTTAGTAGTTAAACTAATATAAAACATGCCAAGCACACACATCATACTGGGAGTAGGCTACTCAAAGTGGATTGAAAGAAAGAAAAGCCAATCCCATATGATTGGTATGTGTAGGCCTAGTTAAACTGGTGCAGCAGGATGTTAACAATATAGAGCAGAGGTCAATGGATAGGCTATTTTTAGCCTCACTGATTTCCCTTTCCCACGGTTTCCATTTTCGACTGTGAGTGATTTTGGACATTCTATTTTTTTTTTTTGCAGCTGGACAAAACGAATCACACACTTGAAACTAGATTTCGACAGTGCCTAACATAATAGGACTGATCAGTTAGTAGATTGGCTACTGGGGCACTTGACGTGTGGGGTGAGAAAAGGGGCGGGTCTAAAGTATTACGCTGTGCAACGTACTTCCGCGTGTCTGGTAGACTACTCCATCGCATACAGAGACATCTGTAATAAGCACAGAATTTTTTATGGAATAAGCAATGAACAGAATTGGTTAGGCAGACAGAAATACAATATAAAGCATAAATTGAGAAGACAGTTATTAGCAAGCTTACTTTTAGCTATATTAAGAACCAGGACATAGAAGATATTAATATCGGTACTGTTGATAACACTGCAAGATAGGCAAGACAGCTGAGATATTCGCGTGATTTTGCGTAGTGCTTGGGATAAAATATAACAATGTTGAAAGCGGTTATTCTAATCGGGGGACCACAGAAAGGTGAGTACACCAACTTTATAGTCGACATTAATCTACATCGGTGTATGAATGAAAATCAGCTGCTCATTCAATCGGTTTGAGGTGACGTGGCAGAGATGATGTAGCAGGGACTTGTCACATGATGCAACAGCACCTGTCCCCCTGCCTGCCGATTATGTTTGTGATAATCTGAGCCCGTTGTGCATCGAAATAAAAAATGAAGTAACGTAACGTATAATACTCTGACTTGCGCAGCCAATATTATAAATAAGATGTGATAACGATAATGTATTGACTAAAAAGAGCACTTGATAAAGTAGCGCAACGATGCTTTCTTTAAGGGACACGGTTCCGTCCCCTGTCATTCGAGGTTCCCAAACCCCTCTTCCCGGTGGCCGGTGTTCCTATGCTACAACACCACATTGAGGCCAGTGCGAAGGTAGGATGCACACTATCCAATGCCTGAGAGACCTCTTCCTTTCATTGACACAATAAACAAGTTTCAGAATACACTTTTACTATTTTTAAATGCTTAACACCATATTTATATTATAGTTTATACAACTTCAAGAAAATCAATTGTTAATCGGTTATTATTTGAACACATTCACACCTCTGGCCTTGGGGTACAGTTGGAAAGACTGAAAAAAACATGCAAATGTGCCTAGGGAGGCATCAAGTGTGTGCATATGTGTGTGTGCCGAGTTGATGTGTGATTGCGTGTTATAAGCAATGCATGTCTCATTTTCTTCCTGCCTTTAGGTGCCTGGCATGAAAGAGATAATACTGCTTGGTTTTTATCAACCCAACGAGGAGCTCAATCGCTTTCTCATGGCTGTGCAACAGGAATTTAAAATCTCAGTCAGGTTTGCTCAGTCAAGTTGTTGTCCATTAATTATTGTAACTGCAACAGCTAACAAATAGACCCGTCACCTCCATTCCATAAAACTTCTCCATGATAACAATCATGTCACACTGAGCTAAGTCCTTGGTTTGTGTTTGTGTAGATATTACAGTTTCTTTGATGTTCAACACTACAAACATGGTTACTTTGTCACTGTGGTATCTCCCTGGACACTGTAGGTATCTCCAGGAATTTGCTGCCCTGGGAACTGCAGGGGGAATCTATCACTTCCGGGACCAGATCCTGTCTGGCGGGCCCTCAGCCTTCTTCCTGATGAACGCAGATGTCTGCTCAGAGTTCCCCTTGCTGGAGATGCTGCGTTTCCACGGCAACCACGGGGATGCCCACTGTGGCGTTCTTCTGGGGACCACTGTGAGTTCAAAGTAGCATCAGGAATCAGATTTTTTAAACTCAGATATTGATAATTCCAGCGTTTTTTTTGGTGCAATGTAAAAATTACAATAATGATGTGCATTCATCTAAATAGCATTCGCTTTAAATGACTGTGACTTTTTAGAGATGAGGGAGAGTACTGTACTGTGCGTACATTTACAAAATAAAACGTAAACTTTGTCATGATTTTGAGTCTGTTCATGACACGGTGATTAAGCATTACTGTACTGCATTGTAGCATTTTAGTGTTTGTTCAAAAATGTAAACTTTTAAACTGAAGTTTATTTTGTGTGATGAAATAAAATAAGAATTATATTAATCAATGACAGTGACAGTGACAATGACAGTGTAGCAGAGCACATGTAATATTTGTTCTTTTTAATAATTATATAATTAATTCTGGCCTGACTTTACTAGGTGTGACTGAGCTAATATCTGTTTCTACTCCCTCTAGGCCAATAGGAAACAGTCACTTAACTATGGCTGCATTGTAGAGAACCAAGAGACCAATGAGGTATCTGTCTATACTCGTTTGATTTCTATTGCAGTACATCACTTCATTAAAATCAAATAATCCATTAAGTGTTATTACTATTTTTTTTGTTTTCTTGTTGTCATCTAAAATATTTTTGTCCTAAAATATCAATTTTCAGGTGCTGCATTTTGTAGAGAAGCCCAGCACTTTTGTGAGTGAAATCATAAACTGTGGCATCTACCTGTTCACCCCGGAGATCTTTGCCCATATTGGGGCCGTGTTCCAACGCAACCAGCAAGAGCGCGTTCAGTGAGTCAGCCTGGCCACCGGGCCAATTCATAGCTTTGATTCCTTGATACTTGTAGTCACACTTGCACACATATTCCCTAAAAGTGAATCTTTAGCTGTCGTTCTGTCAGGAAGAGACTTCCTGACTAGGAAGAGACATCCTGACTAGCTAAAGGTATAGTCTACATAGTCAATAGTAAAATTGTCTTCACTCAAGCTGTGAATCAGTTGTGTGTGCCCTACAGAAGACTCCAGTGTTGGAGCCACTCTGTTTTTCTCCTTGATTTCTGAATGGGAAAGAGAATGGCAATACACTTATCACCTGCACCACAATCAATCATTTATTTATAAACAAATAACTAAATAATAATCATTGTTCAGAGGTGCAGATTGCCAAAAAAAGAAAAATAATAATAAAGTGTAGCACATTGTGGCTGGATATGAGTTTTTTTCTTTCTGTACTCTACCTTAACATGGGGGTATGATCCTTGTTTGTACTTATTCAGGGAAGAGCAGCCAGTCGGGAGGCAGAGAGAAGAGGTGATTCACCTGGAACAAGACATATTCACAGCTCTGGCTGGACAGCAGAAGCTCCTTGTCTTCAAAACACAGCAGTTCTGGAGCCAGATCAAATCAGCAGGGTGAGAAGGCAAAGAAGAACAGAGCGCCCCTAGCTGTTTTACATTTTTAATTTGTGTTTTCCAAGTTTATTTGTGATTGTGGCTAGATGTTTTTTGATGTTTTACTTAAATGTTCAGTTCTTTAGAACATTTAGAACAGTTCTTTAGAAAGCAATTAAACGTTGTTCAAAATGACAGCTACCATCACAATTAAGATTTTTTGTCTGAGAAGTTAGCAGCCGCAGTGTTTTAGTCTTCATGTGTACTTGTTCTTGCTACCAGCGCCTGTTGACTGGCTTTGCACAGGGATTTCTGGGAAGGGAGTCATGAAATGCTGTTTTCTATGCTGTTTCCCAACAGATCAGCGATATACGCCAGCCGTCTCTACCTCAACCAATACCACCACACACACCCAGAGAGGCTGGCCGTCAATCAGGAGGGGGGACCAAAGATCACTGGTAATTACATGTAATCTCCACTCATTCATAATCATTACTGCCAGTGTCAGACACTGACAACTAATGATGACTGAATCTGCTTCCTTCAGGGAATGTATACATCCATCCAACAGCTAACATTGACCCTACAGCTGTGGTAAGTAAACTAATTTAGTTATTCTCATAGACTCATCTCCCTGTCTCTCTCTCTCTCTCTTTAACACACACACACACAAACACACACACACATATATCCTGGCATATGTTGCGGCCTTTAATCATAAATGTATATCTTGATTTATATTTTACTGTGTCTGTTTACTGTGTTTTATTCTGCTTTACTTGTATTTGTGAACTCACCTACCCTCAACATGTTCCTGACAATTTAGCAGTAAAGGTTGAATGAATGAAAAATTGAATGAACAAATGAATGAATTAATAACTGTCTGTCTATTTCTTCTTCTACAGCTTGGGCCAAATGTGTCCATAGGTAAAGGTGTGTGTATCGGTGCAGGGGTGCGAGTCCGAGAATCCATCATCCTTCATGGTGCCACTTTACAGGCAGGTGTCTTGGTCTTACTAACAACCACAACTTAAGCCCGATGCAAGTGCAATGATCAGCTGTATTGTATGGGCCATCACTCACTAAATTAAGTACATTGTTTCAATTTGTTGTCTTTCCTTCTTTGTTTCTGGGCTTTATCTACTTCTTTTTCAAGCTTTCTCAAGATATTTGTATTTAACCAAATTAGCCCCTTAAGCAGCCTAGCCACTGTTTTATGGCAATACACTTTCATTGATCACAATACCGGTACTTCATTCTGTCTTTTTCCTTGGCTGCAGGACCACAGCTGTGTGCTGAACAGCATTGTGGGATGGGACAGCATTGTGGGGAAGTGGGCACGTGTTGAAGGGACGCCCAGCGACCCCAATCCAAATGACCCATATGCCAAGATTGACAGTGAGACTCTCTTCAGAGATGGCGGCCTCACGCCATCTATCACTATTCTAGGTAAGTGAAATAGCCAGAGGAGAAAAAGCAAAGTGAAGAACTCCTGTATGAAACAGAGTGCATTTTTGAATGTTGTATCCAAAACAAACTCGTGATTACTTAAGAGACTTGAGTCCTTTTGAATCTTCCGCCTGGCACAAAGATCTTTTTTGCCATTGTCAAAAATGGCAAAAGTGGATTCAGACATACTCTAAACTCACGTGTGCCTCGTGCTTCAGACTATGGGTCACAGTAAGGTTGCTAAAATAGGGTCTCTCATGTAGGAGAAATGTTACCAGAATTTGACAGCCCTGTGAGGAGAGGTGTGCCCACTAGGGGGAGCTGTTGTATGCTTGTGCAGTTATGATTCCCACAGTTGGCTGTGTTATGAATGATCCTATTTCTTTAGAGCTTTTGTTGGAGATTTACCTTTTGCAACTATATGCGTAGGTTATACCTAGATTTACCTTTTGCAACTATAGCTATACTTTTGTCATTACATAGAATCCTAACATACAATTGGAGTAAATAATAATTATGCTATTGAAAGCCTATTTCTACCCTGTCCCAAAGAAAAAAACTGACTTCTCCAGCTTGAAAAGAGCTAATTGAGGCTCAGCAGTAGCACTTGCATGTGTTTGATTGCAAGGTTTGATTTTTGTTTGTGTTCACTGTTACCCACTCTGGCTGAGTTTTCTGTGAGTGCCTCAGTTCACATGAGCGGGCAATTCTGAACACTATCATTCTAACAAATATGGTGCCACTTTTGCAAGTGGAGAAGGAGTGAAAAGAGACAGACTTTAGGGACTTCAGCACTCTGCTTCTGTTATCTTGCCCTCAGCTCTTTTCAGACACTAGTTCCTCTGTCTGTTCTCTAACTGCATATGAGTAAAGACTTGTCTGTCTGTTCTCTAACTGCATATGAGTAAAGACTTGTCTGTCTGTTCTCTAACTGCATATGAGTAAAGACTTGTCTGTCTGTTCTCTAACTGCATATGAGTAAAGACTTGTCTGTCTGTTCTCTAACTGCATATGAGTAAAGACTTGTGTATTTGACTCCCTCTAGGATGCAACGTTAATATTCCCTCTGAGGTCATCATCCGCAACTCCATAGTTCTGCCTCACAAGGACCTGAACCGCAGCTTTAAGAACCAAATCATCCTGTAGGCATGTCACAGAGAGGGTCACAGAGACAGCTGCCAGAGGGAAAACTTTCTGAAAATGATGCTGAAGCTACAAGCTAACTGAAGTATGTATGGTTATAAAGGTGTTATAAATATAATGTTTGGGACAGATGTTACTTTCACTACCAATAGGTGAGGGGTAGCTGTGCACACAAGTTATGTGTGCTTTAATGAGCATTTTTGCACTGACATGCTAGATTGTTGATAGTGTACACTAATGGACAACTAAGCTGAACGCAATGTAAGTAGTGTGATACGTGTTCAAAGTTCATCACGTTGGCAATAGCTGATTGATTGCCTCTTGTTTATATCTGTCTTTTTTTTTTCTTTTTTTTTTTTGGTAGCCATTTGGGTCAAAGCAAAGTAAAGGTAAAAATATCTGTCCAAAAATACAAGAGTTGCCAAACAGACATTTCAAGCTACAGAATGGGGAGCCACAGGCTATCTGTTTCACACTAGTCACTTCCCTGAGTGACTATATTGAATATTTTCAATTCAATTATATTTATACAGAGGTGTTTCCAATAGTGTTGTCTCATGGCGCTTCACAGACATTAGTAAGGAGACACAAAACAATATTGACGTAGTATTGTTTTATTTTTTTTAAGCAGAATTTGTTACCTAAAGGAAGTACAGATTTGCAGAGATATCTAAAGATAGACCCAGTTACCATGTTCCCTCATTTTACCTCACTCTATTCCGCAGTGTTATTTGAGACACACTTGGGGAACATAGTCACAGAAGACCTACTATAGCTGTGCTCCTTGACAAATTTGACCTTTTAACACCTTGGGTTCAAAAGAGCTTAATGTAAATGAGCAATATAATCAGTGTGATTTTACGAATTATGCAATTACTTGAATTTATGCATTTTATATATTTACTTTGCCGTCAACAAACCTTGCATTTCATAATGATTTCAAGCAGATCCTCAAAGCTGTACAGACAGAATCCTTTCATAATCACTATGTTCTTGGACAGTGCAATGAATCGGCAGGTAACCTGTTTGTCAAAAAACATGAGGTGTGATTTCTGTCCTCTGATCTCACTATTGAATGCATAGAGTGTTAGTTAGACTGCATTAGTGCCCCTCTTTATGTTCAAGTGCTTTGCTTTTCCGGAGTGGGTGAGGTTAAGCTCTCAGTATTGGGAGGAAGCAGATAAAAATTGCTCTCTGCGTGAGATGATTGCTCGTTTTTAACTCTGTCACTTCGTTCCCAAAGACCTCCACTAATTGTGTGCCATTAATTGGCCACATTTGTGTAACACAGGGCATTATTCTCTTTTGAGTTTTTTTTTTTTTCATTTTCGTTCCTTTTAATCAAAGAAATCATTGATTAGCCTTGAAAGGCAACAAGTGCGAAGCAATCAGGAGGAGGCTTTGTTAGAGAGAAATGGCTTGGTGTGAGAGAACAAAGGAGTCAGTGCGGTGATTATTAGCCCTAGGATTCCATGTGAGTGAATTTGTGTGTGTGTGTCTGTTTGTGGGGGGATTGGTGATATGTTGTGTGTGTGTTGGGGGGGGTATGATGATGACGTGGTGTGTGTTGGGTGAACATGGTGATGAAGTGTGTGTATGGGGGGGGTGTCTCTGTGTGTGTGTGTATGTGGTGTGTTTCCATATAATTTAAATCTACTGTGGGCAGCATCAGCAGTTTGGTCTGCAACAGATTCAGTCAGTGTCCAGGCCCAACACTTCCTTCCAATATGTGCTGATCCTAAGATTAGACTGTATTATGCAGAATATCTGGCATCTCCTCAGAAGTGTGTTTTCATGCTTTGCACTATAGGAGAACCTGAAGCTGTCTGGTTACTGTGAGAATGAAAAAGACCACTGTGTAGAGATTTTACTCATAGCACCTACGATTTTGGATTGGGAGCCATTCAGACTGTCACACTTTTTTCACTACTAGGCATTTGAATTCAGTTGCTTTCATACAGAAAGATAGGCCTTGGTCTTGACCACTGCAGTGCACCTCACTTTTTTATGAGAGAGGTGCAAGCAGAGAACAGAACAATGTACCTAAAAACATGTGGGACTTGGCTCAAAGTTAAAAATGGTTCAACTTTTGAGGTAGCTGCTTGTCTTAACTTAGTTAGGGAGCTAGCTACATGTAATGTTTCATTGCATGTATGCAAAGATTTCTGGAGGTGAAAAAAGCGTTCAGTGTGAACCCGGCCATTTTTGCAGCCAGTTTTGTAACTGGGAACTGTTTTACACCTTGATTTGTTTTTGTCTTTCTGTGAAGTATATTGACTTCTAATGTTGGATTGTGTGGCGGTCTGTTTTGACAAAGGGGCCATATTGTCGAACCTTCTGTTTTGTAAATATTTGAAATAAACATTTCTATATTTTAACACACCATCTTGACGTCTGCTGTTTTGAGGACTTGTGCTTGTGTGCTTTGATGCTGTGTGTTCTGTCACATCTCACATTGGATCAAATCTTCCGCCCGCTGTGCGGTGAGTTGAGTAGCTGTTCCACACACGCTTATGGGCACACATACTCTCTGCAACCATATTATGTGGACACATCTGACTGACTCAAGTGCAGCATGTTTTAGCTCTTAAGTGTGTGTGTGTGGTTTAGTGTGTGTGTTGTGTGTGAGTGTGGTTTAGTGTGTAATTGTCTGGGTGGGATGGGGGGTGGAGGGGTGAGAAATGGAAACATGCTCAGTCCTCAGCCCATCCACATTCCCCCGCTGGGGGGAGAGTGGGGGGTTGTATGTGGGTGGGCTGGCTGGTGATATTCATTAGATGCATATCTATCAATAATGACCCAGCAGCTGCCGAGCCCTCATGGACACATGGTACGATCCTACAACATCACTCATATTGCACCTGACGACTCCTGCGTACCAAACACTGCTGATAAATAGGGGGGCTCTACAAGGTTCATAAAGGGAGGCAGCACAAGGTGAACTAAACTGCAGGACTCTGTCATTAACCTGCACCCTTCTCTTCATCTCCTCTCCGAAGCCCTTCAAGTTCATTTTTAATATCAAAGGAGAAGATTCACTAATGTGCCATAGTGGGCCTGTGAGAATAGATTGTCCCAGAATAAAGACATTGACCTCATAAATCAGTCACAAGTAAAACAGATCATCTGATCATTACTGCTAAGTGTTGTGGAAGAGCTCAGCAGTGATCACTGGATTTCTGGACTTTTCTGTCTTTTCTTGCAAAGACAGAAAAGTCTAGTTTAACCATCAACACGTCTTTTCATTGAAATGGGGTTACTGGGATCTTGCTTTCACCAAAGTTTCAGATGAAGTTGGAAGTCATAATTTTCCTCTAGGAATAATGATTCTGACAGGTGTTAAAGATATGGACTAGACTTGCGATACAGGCAGCGCATCAGAAGACCAGTCCGTCTGTTTACGAACACAAACACAAACACAAAAATGAATCCTTGCATGCAGTGGGTAGAGATTGGATTCTCCATTATCTTGCTCTCACTACCTCCTTCTCTTCACAAGTACAAAAGTAATGTTTTCAGGGCAGGGAGACAAAGCATCACTCTCCGTGGGATGAGACGTCTTCGGTCGTCAGACTGCAATGGAGGCATCGTGTGTGTATTCAGATGGGGAGCTGAGGCAGAAGAGTTCTAATAGATCTTTTGTGAGGAGGTCACTCTTCCAGCTTTATCAGGGCGTTCGCTCTCTCTCTCTCCCCTCACCGGTCTCTTCCCCTGCGACAATCGCATGACTGAGGAGGAAAAAAAAATCTCACTGATGCGTCTCTCATTTTCTCTCTCTCTCTTCTCCTTTTTCCTCTTCCTCTACTGTTCTCTCCCTTCTTCACATAAAACCTCTTCGGGGCATTTGGATGATAAAAATGTAGTCCTTTTGTATTTGCATACTGTATATGTAAGGGGGATGAGAGAGTGAAAGAGAGTGTAAATAAAAACGATTATGGCTGTCAGTAGGTTTGCTCATAAGTGGATGTGTTTGTGTGTGCATTTTTTGTATGACTGTTTTTAATGGCAAGTCATAAAAGTACCCCATTCTGCACATTCATCATTGTTGCTCATAGATAGAGATAGATTGAGAGCATAGCACTTGCAAAAGAAGCCTACTTGTTTCTTGCAAAGGCTGATTTAACTGTAACATTTTTACAGCTTTAGTTCCTTGGTTGGGCGCTCAGGCTAGTTGCAGTGCATAATGTACAGCCTTTAGAGGTCCTTGGTACAGCATGCAGTGCATTAGAGGCTGCCAGTAGGCATTTTTGGATGGCTGTTCATGATGTGTAGACTGCATCATGATGTGTAATGTAAAAAAAAAAAAACAATGATTCTACTATTTCCTATGTGTATCTGACTTTTTGAAGAAATATGTAGATGGGAAACTTAACCTTATAAGTGTCTTTTGAATATTTTATTTAAATAGCATTTTCTGGCACAAAGACAACAGAAAACACACACAACAACACATAGGCAGCAGTATAGTGATTATGAAATGCCATTAAAATAAGATGTCAACAGAGACATAATGCAGTATAGCCTATGACAGATTTAAAATTATCCTATCCTATTTTCCTATCTTCACCTCAATATCAACAGCTATCAACAGCCTTGAAGTCATTTTGACGGTAAACTGACTTGTAATGCTGAGAATAGCCCACCACCAGCTCCAAGCCTTTCAGCTTTGCTGCTGCTGTTGGCCCAACATACCAAGTCATGTTCATTCCCTTGTCACTCCGCATGGCTCCTCAGAGATTATAACTGCCAATCCTTATTCTTTGGCTTGTAAAAAAAAAAAAACATATTTACGATGGGGTAAAATCTAAAAACTTTTTTGTTTGGTGTTAACAAAGGTAACCTGCCATTTCATCAGACTGGCGTAGCAGTCCAGCCCTATGCTTGTCTAAGGTCAAACCTGCAACTTGTATCTTGGATTGGTAAATTGATGTGCTAGCAAGAAGGAAAAGGAATGAGGGTATACACAATGTAGGTCTACCAAGCTAACCCAATTGCTTACTGCACAGATCATACCAGCTGGCTCTACTGTACACTAGGAATGTGACAAGGTTGACAAGATTTTATACTAAATGTATTTATTTTCTAAACAATTTTTTTAATCTCGGCTGGAAAGAAAAATAATTAAGTGTACAAGAGAAATCATAAAAGTCAGTTTGAGTAAAGTGTTTTTACTTTCCTGTGGAGTGGTGCTGACCTGGGGAGACTCCGCTGTTTGCAGTTGTGGGTGAGGTTGTGTCTCTTATAGGGATCTGGCTTCCTCTCCGTCAATAAAATCCCATAATGGGATTTTTCATCAGCAGTGAGAAATGTTCACACTCTGAAGAAGTCTAAAAAGAGCTCAGAGCTCTTAAATGTTTACCAAACGTGACAGAATGAGACTGGGATAGGCAGTTCGACAGGCATACACACACACACACGCACACACACACACACACATACAGACACACCTCCCTACACTTTTAGGGTGGTTAAAGGAAAACATGATAATGTCTGTGAACACCCCTTCAGCTTACAGCCCCAAAACATGTCACAGTTGAAATGACATTCAGGGAGATGAAGTGATGTGTAGAAGCCAAGTCTCCTTTTTCTGTTTCAGATGACACAACAATTTGTAAATTTTCATCACGCATACACACATGCACACACACACACACACACACACACACACACACAGAGCGCAGTTTTAAGGTTTGTGTTGGCAGTGAAGCGAGCACACACACACCCACACACACACACACACACAATCATTACCTCTGCTTATGCCACACAAATGTAAATCTCACTCCACTGTGGAGGGAAAGCGCTGATTCCACATTTGCCTCTCTCGTTCCTGCATGAGTGAGTGAGTATATGCACCCCCCAGCTTCTCTCTCTCTCTCACACACACACACACCACCCACACAAAGGGACAACAGAATGCCTTTAGGATCCCAAACACACAGTTTTAATGTATCTCCTTACAGCCAGAATGCAGCATATTAATCACCAGAGACAATACTGCAACACACTGAGAGTGATTCACAGAGTCGCAATTTCCCTGCGATGCAGAAGTCTAACTAAATTGTCCCTTTGGTAATAAAGTTCTCATTTTCAAAGATTTCTCTGACCAGGGAATGGTAGTCATCAAGTTTCAGCATGCTGATATGATTTTTTTCTTCGCAACCACTCAAAGACATTTTGAAATTTTAATGAGAATATTAACAATTCAGCTTGCCCAACCCAGCTGCCCTTGGCCAAAGGCCGTTGTCAGATGATTTTTTCAGGTATCGCATGTCCTCTGTTTATCCTTGGAGTTTTATATAAAAGAGTTTATAAAATATAGATCAAAATAATGTCTTATCTCTATGTCATTGCTTATAAAATGTGAACAGAACTGAGATAGTAACTCTGAGGTTTTTTTTTTAGCATTCTGTAAAGCTGTGTTTCTAAATTCTGACTCAAAAGAAGCTTGGCTGGCTCCACCAATTTGGATCAAAAGGACAATTGCTCCCAAAGCTACTGAGGGGTTTTCTGAGATAGCCTACCAATAATAACTTCTAAGGCACAAAAATCTTTTTTTTTCAGTAAAAGTGAATGGAAGTGTGAGTCAAATACTATGGTAATACTTGGCTCATTTTGTAACTTAGCGTTGATGTGTGAAGTGTTTTGTGAAGGAAGGAAAGACTTGGACAGTCTGCAGTTGCCCCCTTAAAACAAAATTCATAGAATATAAATACTGAAATACTGAAAAGGGGGAATAATTCACAATCTTGTGATTCATAGCCACAAATGTCTCAATTTCAGTTGTGTTCTGGATGTTATGTAAGGCCACAGATGCCTGAAAAATGAGACATGTTTAAGTTCTCAAAGTACGTTATGCTGACACAAACAAGTTTGGAATATTTCACCCTAAGCCAAGTTTAGAAATGTCTTTAATAGCTACACAGAGACAGGCAAAAATCACCAAAACAAGGCTAGCAAAAACACATCAACAACAAAAAAAAAACAGGTGACACTGACAACTATTTTCTAGACAGATTCATAACAATACAATTGGAGACAATTCTACTGAACATGTTGTTTAGATCAATTCTCTTCTGACAAGTCAGACAATTCTATTTGGCCACTTGAGAGATATGCATGCTGTTTGAGGGATTATACTACAGAGAGACAAAGAATATCAATGGAGGATGACTCATGCTTTGGTCTACAGCAAAGTTTTGAACTGAGGCCTTTTTTGTGTTGCAATTTTTGTGTCACACTGATGGATTTAAATAACACCTTGCTGTCATATACCTGAAGTGCCATCTGTGGGGTTCTTGCTGTTTTGAGCTCCCAACAGATTTCACACACAGAAATGGAAATGTCTCAGACAAATAAACACATTTGAGTCAGCACAATATTTAGTTTTTCATCAAACCAATAAAATAAAAACTTTAGACTTCTCTGTTTAACACTTGGTGTTAATGTCAAATACACAGTACACTGATGCTAATTTGGAAAGTTATGTTTAGCGTTATCAACTGTAAATGCGAACTGGACTTTACTCTTGATCACCTGTTGGCTAACATTAACAAGAGATGTTGGGTAAACTTCTTGTGTTGATGATGTTGATGTTGATAGTGGTTGCAATCTGGCCAAACCAATGCTACACAAATCACTTGCACACTTTATTGTAATTACTCTGTCACTTCATCTCCTCTAACTGTGCATTCACACCAAGAGCTACTAAAGCTGTAAAATAGCTTTTGTCACTCATTAAAAATAGCTGCTAAATATCTGTGTTTGCTTGTGTTGCTCTAATCACTCATGACGTGGCTCTTGACATTTCATTTACAGACTAAATGTGTCATAGCTAATTTGCATAACGTTGAGCAGTTTTTAGCTTCTTTTAGTTGCTCTAGTCACCCACGTTTTGTTTCTTTGTCGCTTTTGACGCTTTAGTTGATTTTGTCGCTCTTGTCCGTACAAAATGAAATACTTCCACTGATTTTACAGCTTCAGTTGCTCTTGATGTGAACACACAGTAAGTGCAGTGCAATCTCACACAGCAATCCTCACAGCATCGCAAACAAAGCTGTGCATGGCAAAGACATTAAAGAACAGAAAGAAGAATTCAATTAAATTCAGTTTTATTTATACAGCGCCTTTTACAATAGTATTGTCTCATGGCGCTCTACAGAAGGAGCACCCAAGAACAACAGGGGCAAGGAAAAACTCCCTTATGTTTAGTTAGTCTAGGAAGAAACCTTGGGCAGATCCACAACTCAAGGGGCTAACCCAACTTCCAGGGGTCAAAAGAATGTGTGTGTGCTGCTTCCATTTGGAAGCAAACAGAACAAAAAGGGAATGAAAGGATGCTCTACTCTGCACTCTGATCAGAATAACTTTCTTATCAATCAACTATGTGTGTCTTCCATGTGAGAGTTATCAGATTATCAGATAAAAAGATAAGTGACCATGGTCGTGAAGTTATATATAAGAGGCTGTAATGTTACGTAAGCATTTATTAACAGTTTATTAACAAGAGCGTAGTGAAAATGTGCATCTCTCACTGGCTCACTGGCTCCCTGGCTCTCCCTAATCAGATTTGTATCTGTTGTCCTTACCTGTTGACTGGACCTTACATATCAGTCAACAGAAGCCATATTCTTTAGTTTAACATTAGGAAGAGGTATAACAGCTTTGAAGTATAAGAGATATTTTTAAAAAATGTAAAACAATACTGCTTTTTGCCAGTGTTCAATGTTCTGGGCACACAATTAGTGTCAACGGGGAACCCGTCATACAGATCAGTACTTGCAGCAACAACGTTACCATGGTGCAACTCCAGGTGTGCCAGGCATTCTGAACCAGTGTTACACACAGTATTCTCTGTACTCTATTGTTCTGTAGCTATTTTATCATTGAAATGAGTTTGGTGTCAACATTTTATGGTAAAACTAACTGTGTTGCTTCAAGCAGATTCTGGATATCATTAAGACAACTGAAGCAACTGAATGGGTATAGATAAAAAAGAAAAGATATAGGTTATCATTTTCCAAGCATCTGCTCTCCCTAACAGCCAAAAACAACTGTCAAAGTGTCAGGGAACTCTCTCTAACTCTTTTCAAGCTAATCTTTCTCGATTAATTCAGCAACTTCAACATAATTTCACAAATGGGCTACAAGACGGAGAAAATGAGTCAAGCATTGGCTGGTATCTGGCTGCGCACAGCATGGCAATCAGCCAGTCAGCTTAATCAAAAAGACCAAAAAAACAAAACACGAGAAGAAATCCTCTTCCACATTTCGTAAGGTGGAATCAACTCTGAGTTATTCTAGACAAAATGTCACACCAGTTCCCACCCAAGTTCAGAGCTTCTGGAGCATAGAAAGCCAAAAACCAAAGCCAAAAGCCCAAAAAGGTGTACACTTCAGATGTGTAATTATTTTTAAAAGCCCAAAATCTGCCCATCATGAAGGCTTGGCATCAGACAGTGACAGAAGACCAGATGTGGTGTTTTTCTGCATCGCTAATATGACAGACTGACATCTCACAGCAACCGTGCAGCCTGAGCAGCGCTTGGCATTCATCTCCTTGTGCTTAGTGTCAATATCACACAAAGCTTTTACCAGTGGCTGTTTATTATACATTATGCTGTAGTTTATAAAGGACTCTCCTCTGGATGAAAATGCATCCCTATACAGCGCTGTGTTTAATGCTCGTTGGCTTGATAAGGGTGCTATACAAGTAAAATGTGTTATCGGTGAGTGATGCTCTAAGGGCTGCTTTTCACAAACTGGTGTGTGAAACAAGTGAAACATTAAATGCCTGGCGTAGATCCATTTCTGAGCATTTATTACACATCATAAATTGAGAGTCATTGGTATGCGGTACACATGTATAATAAGACATGTGTAGTACTATAAATTTTACACATATATAAAGGTATAAACCAGTCAGTGGAAAAATAGCATGAAATAGACACTCAATTTACCTTGATGATTTGGTGCCACTTTGTTTTAGATGAGCTGTGTGCTTTGTATTGTAATGTGAACCAGATTAGTGTCTCCAAAGCTTGGTTTCTCACACCCCTCCCCTTCCCATCCGCTGGTGCAGTAGACTAACATGTCATCTTCATTAGCTTTCTGCTAACACTCTACTGACTCTTTTTTTCCCACTGAATCGACAGAAATATAACTGTCTTCCCCGAACTAGCAAATGCAGTTCTTTAAGCATCAGTTGCTCAAATCACCTCTTAAATCAACACCTCTTTGTGGAAGCTGCTGTTGAGGCGTTTCCTCCCCCATCACATGCCCTTTATTAGCCTTTATCAAGCTGCGACAGGGTGCTCCTCTGCTCTGATGTTGCATTTTGATGACTAAGCGCTTCCTCTATTTCTCTCTTTCTTCTTTCCTCTTCTCTACCCCACTCTCTAACCCTCTCACTTTTTGACACCTTGGGTGTGTGTTGAGAGGGTGGTGGATCGCCTTAATTAAGGATTTTGCGATGGCTTTTCCCTGTTATTAGAGATCAGAGTACGTCAGGGAAGATTAAACCCCGATCTCTGGTGTAAATAACCTCTCAGTGGCTCCCTTCATCTTGGTACCTCACACATCCTTGTACTTTTTCCTCTCTCCTCTTCTTCAGTTTTCCACCTTAAGCTCATTAAGAGCATCAGTCAGCGTGCTGGGGCCATGAAGACTTTATCTCTTTCTGCAGGGTGGGAAAGTTTAATTAACAGCATGCTTTTTGTTGTGAAGTTCGGAGTGTGTGCGAGTGAGTTGGGTGGAATGAGATTCAGTCAAAGAGTTATTTATTTGAATACAACAAGGTCTTTCACCTTCAAAGCTAAAACTTGTCAACACTGATTAATATGGTGCTGAATAGGGGGAAAATAAGAACAAATATGTTCTGAATGAATGATTGGGTGAGTTGGAATAGGCGAGGCATTTGTTGGTAGAAATCTTGAAGCTTGAAGTTATCTTTCCAAGCAGAACTGTTGACTAAGGACAAGTGAGCTAAGAAGGTTGACAGGGTTAGATAATGGATGGAGAATGTCGCCTCTCAGAGACTCTCAGAGATAAAGCTGTAGACTCAGAGATTTAACAATAACGCGCCTGGTATGCCATGTATGTATATATGTATGTATGTATGTATGTATGTATGTATCTATCTATCTATGGATCACAACCTTAAACTTACAGGATTGATTTATTTAATAGCACTACATTCAGAACCCTATGCAGCTGTTAATGACTGAATATACGGCCAATGAAGAAGAACTGTATTAAGAGAAACCATTTGATTGTTTTTAAAAAACAGAAATACATTACTTCTTCATCAGATCCTTCCCTGAAGTACAAAACTATGTTGTTTGTGCTTTGAGCAAAATTAATTTAAATTGGACAAGCAAAACCTCCACAAGGACCGTATGCTTTTATTGAGGAATCATCAGATTTACAGGACATTAAGCATAGTCAAACTATTTAAGATACTAAGCATTTTCAATACTAGCCTTATGTCAAAATAATGAAGAAAAACTCATTCATGCAAACTCATTCATCACTCATTCATTTTATATCCAGCAGAGTCAACAACAAAAACACAAAACCATGAAGCAGTTTCAAACAGACCTCTCAGTGGCTAGAGGATCACTGGATAGAAATGTGTTGGCAATGCTGTTAGAAGTAATCATGGCGAAAACATATTTATTTTATGATCAATAGGCCCATATATACCCATAGAGGAACACTATTATTGGATCAGAGCACTTGAAGCCATCTTCCACTGAGAGGGTTGTTCAAAGTCAATTTAAACAGAGATGTCACTCAATAAGATTCTTGGAAGAAGTAAGTTTTTTTGATTCCCAGATTCTTGGAAGACATGTTTAAGCAGTGGAGTGTATCTGAGAAAGATGTGGTTGAGCAGAGAAAAGTTATCATGGACATTAGGACTGCGTCATGCCACACAAATGACTCACTCTTTTCAATCGCTGCTCCATAACCATGGTAACTCAAACTGCTTGCGTATGGCCGAGACAGCAGTACTTAATTGCTTCAAACAGCGGAAGGTTCCATGAAATGGCCAAGTCATTTACATTTTTCTGACATTTTAACAATTGCATTTTGAGGTTCATGTCTACTTTTAAGTAAAAAAAAAAGAAAAAGAAAGAATACAGGAACAAACAGTGCAGGGAAACCAAGATCCAGGGTTCCAGGAAAGCTGATGTCTGGAATTTCCGAGGTTGATTTTTTAAATATACACCTCTTCGCCACATACAAACATTCTAATCATTTACAAAAAAGAATAAAGTACACTGAACAAGCAAATAAATGAGCAAACAAATTGATCTTGGTAATTAGTAAATAATTTAACGATACTACTCCTACTACTAATAATAATAATAGTAATAATAATACACAACAATAAAGGTTAACTAATAATTAGCAAAAAAACATTTAATTACAATAATATCAATTTTTGTTTTATACAATTGTCAGTATTTTCTGTTCTCCACCCTTTTCCTCTGATCTGACACTTCTTGTTGTTAATGCGTGTGGACGCCACATAGACATATTTCTTGGCCACAGGGCCAGTATGTATTTTTCAATGAATCCGGCCTTTCTGTAGAACAAGAGAGTAAGTCACGGAATAAATAAGGAATGATGACCACTCCAATCAAACTCCTTCTGAGTGGGGCTGCTCCATGTATTGATTTGGACTTCCATTAATTGGGCTTGTGTACTAATTATGTGGCCAAAGCTATCTGAGGATAAATGCGGCATCTTGAGGTTTAAGAAAAAAAAAACTTACTCAAGCAATCAGATATCACTCCTTGCATAGCTTACTAATGCAGGTAGTTAATATTCAGGCTGAAGTTTTTGATCATTAATGTTTCACCTAAACTACTGCTGGCAAAGGATCACAGCAATGTAAGTCACAGACCCTCTGTTGATGTGATTTGCTCTCTGTTTGCTTGCTAACCTAAAGCTGTTTTACGTGTTAAAGGGGATTTTAATTATCTGAAATAAGGGAGTAATTGTATCTAATGAGCCATGCATCAGTGCAGGCACACCCCCACACAGAGATACACAGACATAGACACACACACACACATCCACACACACACACACACACACACACACACACACACACACACACACACATTTTTTATTCCCTAATTATTAGTGCAGCTTCAAACCCTCCCCCAGCACACATGCACGCACACTCAGACACAGACATGTACCAACCGATCCACCCATTCATGCACACACACATCCAGACATATCCACACATATCCACACACACACACACACACACACACACACACACACACACACACACACACACAACTGACATGCTCCGAGGCGAGTGGCAGTCTGGAGCACACTGAGGTGTCTTCAGTGCCCTGATTCCGTAGCTGGGGCTTAATTTAGCCTCTGCAGCAAGTGGTAATAGCCTCCACAACATCTCAGCCTTTGCCTTCATTCCGACACTACTTTCCACCTGGCTACTCCCACTTCTAATATTAAATATTTCACTGTCGGCTCTGGGAGTAGGTGCCGCCAGAGACGAGCAAATGACTTCAAATGACTGCTAAATAATACAGTTGGGCTTCAGACCCACTCTCTGAAAGATTCAACGACAGGCGCTAGGAGGGTTTTAAGCTTTGTCTGAGACACGTATTGGCCATAGAGGCCCCAGGGGAGAGGCTCGGGTTGCCCAGTGCAAGCTGCCATTCGGAATTAAGTAGCCGAGGAGCAATGCGCTCCCCGTAAAAAAGTCCCCCCTGTGTAATCGGTCGGTTGTGTTTAGCGTCGGGGGAGCGTGTGGGGTCTAGTGTTAGTGTTACATGCTAAAATTGTCTTACATGTCTTCTGACATGTACTTAAGAGGGCTTCTTATTCTCAATGCATGGTATGTGGACACCCGCTGGGGGTGTAAGTCCCATGTTATTGTTTAACATGCATGACACGTTTTAAATTCCTGTTTGACCTTTATGAGTTCTGTCTCTGACCTAGACCCAACAGTTGCAAACAGTAATTTGGATTAATGTAATCTGACATTTTGCTTTGTAAAGATATAGAACTGCAAAGTCTTGAGGGGTGTTTGGCCGGTACATTCGAGATATGTGCCCACGGCAAGACATATCAGCATATATTTCATATTTGCCACATTGCTACATTGCATCTCTCCCTCTACTTGCTCTCTCTCAATCCCTCTAGGCCTATTTAAAAATGATATAACAGGACTTTGTGCAGTATTTCCTAAATCTACTTCAGATTGCTGCCATCTTGGGAGGAGTAGGTTAACTTCTGGTTTTATGTAGTGGGTCAGTGATGACGTATGTGTCTGAATAATCACCCTCTCCTAGACTTGCTTATAACATGGCAGCACCCAATTAGTAACACATTATGGGAACCCTTATTCATTAATCATTATAAAAGCATTCATAAAGGGTTATAATGCATTCATAAAGCCTTATAACAAATGACATTAGTATCCATAACTGCTTATACATTCTCATGACTGTACTCATAAGGCATTATAATGTTATCATGTAAGCCTTTACAAAAGTATCACAAAGCATTATAAAGGTTCTTTGACTACTTAGACTAAGGAAATATACCACTTTACTTAGTGTCTGTAATGGTGCCTTATTCATTTTCATGAGTAACTGTGTTCATCTCACTTTACTGAGAGTATGCACTGAGGGTTTGTTACCCTTCATTATTTGATATGAGCAGTTGGGCATATAAAAGGACAGTAAACAAATTGAAGCTTTATAATTCTTTGGGACACTTCAAGTTGTAAAGGCTTATAACATAACATTATTATTCTTTATGAGTATAGTCAAGACAATATATAAACAGTTATGTACACTAATAATGTTTGCATTATAACCCTTTATGAATGTGTTTATAACACATCATGAATACTTGGTTCATAGAAAGCGATACAGGAGAAGTTAGGTAAAGCATATAAACACTTTACAAGAACTATATTTGGTTTGTCTGCATTAATCATCTCCACATTCAAATGTAATGTATTTTTTACTTGGTTATGTGGCTAAAAATATAATTTTCTACAGAACAGCAGCAAGGCGTTTCATCAGTGGACTGGCCTTCACATTTCATCTGGCCCTGTTTGTGTTGTACAGTGAATTACATTATAGACATTTTTAAAGTAATTACATTATAGACATTTTTAAAGTAAAGTAACATTTTGTATGTTAGGCTAGGTCTGAAATTTCAAGAATCTGCTCAGATTGACGACAATATCATTCCAATTGCAAGAACTGCCTACTTCTGTTCAGTTTTTCAATGAATCCTTTTTAATACTGTATCACCTTTATATTGAAACCTTATTAAAATATGTTTGAAAAAATGTCTCCCTCATCACATACCAAGGTCATCATGTAATACACAGATAGAGCTCTTTACTGAAAAGTAAAAGATCACTGCATAACACTTAACACACATTATTTAAGATGTTTTTTTTTTGGTCTAGAGTATTTTTTTGTTCATCAGATATCACTCCTTGCATGGCTTATTAATGCAGATAATGAATATTCAGGCTGAAGTTTTTGATCATTAATGTTTCACCTAAACTACTGCTGGCAAAGTAAATGAATTAGACATGGTTTGTGGAGTTTTATTGTAATATATAAATCTCAGTGGAGACAAACCAGAGATGATCAGAGAGGCATCAATGTCACATTCACCATTTGAACTTGAAGTCAACATCAGTGCTTCAGTCCCAGTCCTCAGAGCAGATGATGTTGTGCTTTGTGTGACTATGTTTTAGATGTTTATATGTTTTATAATGTGATGTACACATTATCTGTGTGATTGATCTGCCTTTTGAAACCTGTGTATATCCAACTGCCCTGCTTTGTCATTTGTTTGTATGTGTGTGTGTGTGCGCTTCCTCGATCCTATAAGTTTCCGTGTATGTGCCCTTAGCCCCTGTACTCTTCCATGTGAGTGTGTGTGTGTATGTCCTCAGGCCTGTACTCTCTCGTGTGAGTGTGTATTTCCTTATCTCTGTACTCTCCTGTGTTAGTGTGTGTGTGTGTGTGTGTGAGAGTGTGTGTACTCTCCAGTTCAAGTGAGACTCTTAGCTTAATTATGCAAAGGCAGCACAAGTGTTAAAAAGGGTACCAGTCATAGTCATAAATATTGTTGTGTGTGTGTGTGTTTTCCTTATTTCTGTTGTAAGACTGTGTGATCGTTCATTGGTGTTGTTGCCAGCTGATTCTCTCCAGAACTGTCTTCACACTGTTCTGTAAAATTAATCACGGAGACAGAATTTGCCTTGTCCTGTTGAAATATGGTGTGATTTGCGTTTTGCTGTCAACCACGCACAACGTCAGGCTTCTGCAAAAAAATGAGGTAGGGTTCCAGGTTTCATTTTCCTTCTCTCTATCTTTTTTGGGAAAGAGCCAACCCACCAAAAGTTATTGACATTAGACATTATTAAAAAATCATAAATGGAACATGATATTTATTGGTAGACTTCAACCAAGGTGGAGTTATCACACATATTTTTTGTGGGCCAGAGAGGATGTCATGAATTGAGACACAGTAAATTACTATAGCCAGCCCAGAGTATATAATTATGATTAAGTCGTTTAGTTTTTGCCAGGCCTTTACCTAAAATGTTGAACTTTTAGTAAGACACCAGTGAGTCCACATAGCATTAATACTCATTTTTGTCTTTGACACTCTAGACCTGACATTACAGTTGAGCACTGACTTTGGACAAAAATAAACAAATCGTGCCAAGAAAGCGTACTTGGGGTGATGAACATGAATAGCAGCATGCTGTCATGCTGTTTACACCTGTCTGAACAATGAATGAGCAAACATAAAACGTGATTTTAAAAGACATATTCAGTCAAAGACAATACATACAAAGGAATGTGTGTTTATGAGACATGGTCACACTCTTTGCAGCAGTATGATTTAGGAGTGGAGAAATGCACTGTAGTATAGTGTACACTGTACAGGGCTTATGTGTGACCCTACATGGCAAAAGCAGTCACATCGCCCATTTTTTCCAAATTAAGTTAGTAAGTACTGTAGTAATATTGTGCCATTATATATAACTGTAAATAAACTAGAAGGGTTGCAACAGTATCTTGAAGGCTTGTCTTGTCAACCCAGAGACTGATTCTGTTGTTACACAAGCTGCTTCACCCTAAAGCGTGTTGGAAGCTGCTCCCAGGAACCCTTGCACTATCTAAACGTATTTCACATTTGAATGCACGGTTGGAGGTCAAAAATGTCTTACCAACAAATCTCCCAGTAGTACCGACAAATTGTTCTTTCTCAAGCCTAAGAACTAGATGCCATTCTGCTTTAGTCAGTCTATTTATTCTAGATAGCTACAGAGATATATCATTACCACTACTGCTCCCTACACATGATTCCACCTGTAAGTATGTAAAACAACAGTGGTCAACAGTATATAGTATTATTGTAATTAGATTGGGCTGAACTGTATCTTTTCTTCTTCCTCTTCTTCTTTCATGAAAAATTCAAATAATTTAATTCAAAAGCCATACTCAAGTAATCAGCTTTCTGCCTTGAACCTGGAGAAGAACAGAGGTTAAAGGAGAAATCCACTGTGAATCATTTGAAAAATTTGAATCGTGAAAATTTTGAAACAACATAGACCGAATAGTGAACTGGCAGCTAACACTGACTGAGTGGGGTTAAGTAACTTACTTTCAGTTTCATTTTCCCATGACCAGTTCAGAAAGCTTCAGGTGGGTGGAGAGGATTCTGACAATTACAAGAGAGGTCTACCTGAATGATAGCAGTCCAGTCCAGTCTGAGTGAGAGTGCCATGGAATGATGAAGAAATAATGATGAATGAAAACACATTATTATCCATCAGACCATGATCCACAGGCAAATTAAACCAATGAAAATGGGAGAGAAGCTGCTGTGTTTATTAACTACGGGTAGGTAGCCTACATGTATGGCCATAACCAGTTTTCTCTCTCTCTCTCTCTGTGACTGCTGCTTATCATCATCATCATCATCATCATCATCATCCTCCATACTGCAGGATAGAGAAAAAGACGGAGAACAGAGAAAAAAGGAGAAAAAGAGTGAAAGGCAGAAAAGAGAGGGGGGAATGTGAAACGTTTCTGTCAGTGTTGGAAGAGTTTTGTGTGCGTGTGTGTGTGTTTGGAGGAGGGTGGTGGTGGTGATGGGGGGGGGGATATCTCTGCAACTGGGCAAATTAACATTTTGGTTTTAATTGAAAATGGCATTTTTTAATGAAAGTGATCACAACTGAAGCAAACATTTCATTATGAAAGAAAGAGGGAGGAAGAAAAGGTCTTTGAATTGAAGACTGTGTGTGTGCGTGTGTGTGTGTGTGTGTGTGTGTGTGTGTGTGCGTGTGCGTGTTTGTGTGTGAATGAGTTTCCTTGTGTTCTTAATTTTCATGGAAGTTGTAACATCTGACATTTTTACCAGCTTTGTTCAATTTCATTTCAGGGGCTGATATGTAAAATAAATGGGTCTGGTGGAACACAAAACAGTCTGAATTACAGTAGTGGAACCCCACTTCTTAATGATCCCAATAATTACATGACAAAGCTTGACAGGTTTTCAGTGCAGTTCTATTTATACACTTCAATTCTGTTCTGATCCTCAAACCACAGTGAAAGGAAACTGAAGTGATACCCAAGCATACAATAGATAAAATAAAAAAATGTGCGTATAGGAAGACAGGCCAACCAGCTAAGACCTTTTTGACACTTTCAGAATTAAATGTGAAAATATATTTGCTGACTTTGTTGCACTTGCCATTCTCTGGTGACCTAGCCTGCCTGACCACCCAACAACATGTGATCTGTCTGTGCTAGTAAATTCAAAAGTGGAAATGCAACAGCAAAAAAACATTTCCACATAAAAAGCAAAAGGTCTTGTAATCCAGACTTGTTTTTTTCCTATATGAAGCCACAAATGAAATGTAATCATTCATTTTATTGTTTAATTATTTAACAATACAATGCAAGTCAGATTTGGGGCCATGTGGAATATACTAACAACACTGAAGGATTACGCAGTTAATTAAAGCAGGATGATACTGGTTTTCATCCTCAATTTTGTGTTGCAGGAGGATACTTTGTTCAACACCTAACAGACAACCAGGTTCGTCTCACTAAAACAACAAAAACAGCCTGACTTGAAACCACCACTAAACTTTCCAACATCTGACCACTGACCTCAGTGTTTTGCTGCCACATCCAAACATGGCCAACCCCTTGACTAGAGCAGCCAGGGTAACAGCCTCTCTGATGGCGATGGCTCAGTAGCAGCGGTAGTAATGATGTTCGGGTGGCTGGCACTGGAACACACATACACACACACACACACACACACACACATTTCTACTCTCACTCCCTCTCTGCCTTCCGCCCCCTCAGGAAGGCAAAATAGCTGTTAGCAGGCAGCTAATTAACTCCCATCAGCCAACAGTGGAGAGCATGACTGAAGGGCCCTCCATGCGTAGGGGAAAAGATAAGGAGCAGAGCAAACATGGGGGCCCAATGAGGCCGAAGCCTGATGGAGCGTAATGGGCTCCCTCAACATGGGTCAAATTGGACGTGTCAAGCATAAACACGGGCGGGCGGCATTCAATCAGAACACGATGTGATTAGAACCATCTGGATAGCTCTTTGGATGAGCATGGCAGTGGTGGGTTGTATGAAACAAGAACGAGAGAGAACGATAACAATGAAAAGAAACATGGACATATTCAAAAGCCTGTTTGAGCGTTGTGTTATAAAACACCTTATTAAATGGATGAGGGACTGACTGGCGAGGTTGAAGGAAAGGTTTTATGGAAGCTGTAGGATTTCAGAAAGTGACAGGTCGATGTATAACAAAACATTTGTATGACAATAAATAAGCAGAATGGTCATCAAATTTGTCTGTGTGTGTGTATGTGAGTGTGTGTAAGTAAATGTTTGTATATAGGGGAGAGTGTGTTTTTGAATGAATGTATGTGTGAATGTATGTCTCTGTCTGTCAACGGGGGGTGTCTTTGCACTTAACAAGCAAGCTGTCATCTCTAGCCTGTAGAATTCTCCTGTGGACACCATGGCTTTTATCCATAAAGCATGTGCTTTAGACCTCCTGTCCTGTCCCTTTGGTGCTATCATCGTAGCAATGCATCATGGGATATGGCGAGCTGCCATTACAAAGAAAGAGCTGATCAGTTCACTGTTCAGTCATCTGGGGGGTAATTTTTGACATGGCTCATGCTTCCCTTGACTATATTCACTTCTAACCCCCCTCACAGTTCACAGAGAAACAAAAATCAATGCCTCCCCATTGAGTATGAGAGTAACAGAGAGAAAGAGAGAGAGAGGTTAGATAGGGAGAAGAGAAAGGGAAAGAAAAACAATGAAAGCAAGACAGAGGCAAAAAAGAGAGAAAGGTAGGGAAAAGAGAGAGAGGCAGGAAAGAAGGGGGAGGGACTGTTTCCCTGTGGCAGGCTGTGGATCAATAGAGGAGGTGTAGAAAATGGCTAGCAAGCAGGCGGACCCTGGCATCCGTCTTGATTTCAGCACTGAATAAGTTAAGCTAGGGTGATGCTTCTGCAGACACTCAAAAGGAGCGCCGGAGGTGGGAAGAGAACTAGACACACACACACACACACAGGCACGAACACACACAGGCATGAACACACATATCACCATCCTCAGACTTTTAAGAGTAGAACTAATTTCACAAGCTTAAAGCAACACTAAAGTGTTTTTCATACCTTAAAATTGTGTTGATGGCACATGAAGTCTTAATAGGATGAACACTGCCTCTTTCAAAACCATTGCAACCCTCTATCAGCCAAAACAGCACTATGTAACTTTTCTGATCAGGCAGCTTACCCTAGGAAAGCAAGCAGGCTACCGTAAGTAGCCTTCAGCATGCACCTACAATTCTTCACGGCAAGAGAGATGGACGCAGCTGGAAATTCTGAATCAGTAGAATGAATCTGTGAAAAAGGAATAGAAAAAATGTGACAATAAGACTAAAACACTACATTATTCAACATCTGTGCAAAAAGAAGGCATTTCCATTGCTGGC
Source organism: Tenualosa thibaudeaui (assembly GCA_027481765.1). NCBI lineage: Eukaryota > Metazoa > Chordata > Actinopteri > Clupeiformes > Clupeidae > Tenualosa > Tenualosa thibaudeaui. The sequence goes on along the minus strand of JAIFZK010000021.1, from coordinate 9,080,605 downwards.
ATGCTAACAATATATTATCAATACAGTTCATACTCTGAGTTAGCATGTGTTGATAGCATATATAATTACCCATCACATTTAATCATGAAAAGTTGCTGACAAAGTCATTCTAGTTGATGAACTGTATGGAGACCCTCCGAGAGGCAGGGTGGAAGGAAGGCCAAAGCATACAGACTTCTTGGCAATGACCGGACACAGGTAACAAGATCAGGATCATGAGAAGATGCAGGTGTGGATGGGAGAAGGTGACCACGTTCAGAGGGCTAAGGATTCACCAGGGAAGAAAAAGGTGTGAAGTGGGAGGCCAGAAGCAACATTGCACTTCAGCTGCAGGCCAGACAAAAGGAACCCAGAGCCAGGTTGCACTGAGCACTGAGTGATCCAATGTTGCAGAGGGAAGGCAGGCGGTGGACACAGGAGGGCCCTCGGTGGACCCTGTTCACTCTGAAAGTGGCATGGATGAGAACACCAACAGACCCTGGAACACCAATAAACCCTGACACCCAAGAGCCAGGACAGAGGACAGAGAGGAGAGAACCAGGGCGGAGGCAGCCAGTCAAATGGCCAAAAGCAAATGAAACAGCAGTCTGGCAGCAGCTGGACAAGGACCTCAGCATCCTAGAGCACTCATTGCGTGGCCAGGTGGAAACCAAGCTGAACAGCATTGGAGACATACTGTATGAGGCCCTAAGCAGAAGGGCAGGAGCGAGAGGGAGATCGAGGTACTGGTGAGGAGATGGCGTCACCTCCGAAAGCAGTGGAGGAAGGCGAGTAAAGAGGAGAAGGAGGGCTTGAAGCCGCTGTGGGAGGAGGTAAAGAAGAGCATCGGCAGCCTGCGGAGGGCAGAGCACATCCTCAAGCGCAGAAGGCGGAAGAAGAAGGAGCGGAGCAGCTTCTTCAGAAACCCATACAAACACACGAGACAGATGCTGGAGGATAAAAGGAGCGGGAAGCTGGAGATCACACAACCAGAGCTGGAGAGTCACTTCAAGGAGCTCTACAGCGAACCAGCGAAACAAACTCTGCTAGGACCACAAGGCTATGTTCCTCGCCCACCCCCTCCATCATTCCTGTTCAACGCTGCTCTGACCAAGCTCAGCGAGGCAGCAGAAGTCATCTGGAAAGCAAGAGGCGCCTCAGCCCCAGGACCCAATGGGATACCTTATAAGCTCTATAAGTATTGCCCTGGGTCTTGAAACACCTTTGGAAGCTCCTGAGAGTGGCCTGGAAGAACCAAGTCACCCTTCTGAGTGGCAAAGAGCAGTCACTGTCTTCAGCCCGAAGGAGGCGAACTACACCACCATCAGCCAGTTCAGGAGCGGTGGTAGCGTAGTGGTTAAGGAACCTGGCTAGTGTGCAAGTAGCCTGAAAAAGTTGTGGGTTCAAGAGCAAGGCACTTAACTGCTCTAGGGGAGACTGGCCCTGAACAATTGATAGTTGATGAGTTGTAAGTCGCTTTGGATAAAAGTGTCTGCTAAATACATAAAAGTAAAAGTAAAGTAAAAAAAAGGAGCATCTAGCAGATGGCCTGGCCAGGATCAATGAGAGCCACCTCCCTGGCAAGTACAAAGTATGGAGCTACCAGTTCATACTGTACCCAAGGGTGATGTGGCCTCTGAAGATGTGTGAAATCCCCTCCTCAACGGCAGACAAGATGGAAGATGGTGAACTCGTTCATCAAGAAGTGGCTAGGGCTGCCGAGATGCATCTCAGATGTAGATCTGTTCAGCAGGAACATGCTGCAACTGCCACTGCAATCCATCAGCCAGGGATACAAACAGGAGAAGGCCCGATTGGTGCTGGAACTTAGGGAATCCACTGACCTGCTGGTGAGAGCAGCTGGCTCCCAGGTACGAACAGCGAGGAAGTGGAAAGCTCAGGAGGAGGTCGACAAGGCAGTCAGCAGGCTGAAACACCACAAGGTCACGGGAAGAGTCCAGGAGGGGCAAGCGGGTCTGTGCAGAAGGCCTCCAAAGAACAGTGAAAAGCCATGGTGGTAGCAGAAGTGGCAAGGGCAGAGCAAGACCGGCTTCGGGGGGGGAGGCACACTTGCTCAAAGGGCACCGATGGAGGTGCGTCAGGCATGAATGCCCAGCAGGTAGACCATCAATCTGTACCTTCAAATAACAAGCTAACTTCAATATCAACAAGTTTTGAAGATGTAATGTGTTGTGTGTCAAAAAGCAGTTTAGCTGTTTGTGGGTTTGGTTTGCGATTTTGATAGCTAGCATGTTAACGTCAACTTAACTATAGGTTGAGGGTAGTGTTTTTGAAAAGGATGCCTACTAAACAAAACAAATCATGAAAGTGTAACGTCTATGAGATAATGTCTATTTTTTTCTCAAATTGTTGCCTACTACATTCAGGGCGGTAGTTACATAAAGAAACTATGAAAAGACCTGAAAAGATGATGTGAATAACTCCTATCATGCTGCTTGCTCGTTTGAGCTAGTATCTAAGTATCTCGTTGATACTGACATATTGTAAACCTCTGGTGGAAGGCACACACTAAATATTTATGCAGAGCGGTATTAAAAATTCTCTGAATTACAGCACTAGTAATGGTCAATTATGCTTTCAGACTGTGGGGGGACCCTAAGAGCAAAATGTGCTTTGGTGTTGCTTAAATGGCTGCTGTTCTTCCTACAATCTGTCAGTTAGGGTTAAAGTCAAGTACTGGTGGATGCAGTAAGAGAAAACAATGACATGGTTAATGCCCTCATCTTCCCTTAAAATCTTAACCTACCAAAACAACTATTCTTCTTTTTCTCTTTGCCTACCTTCCCTGGTTAAAATAATTTAACCTAACTGCATAGCCATCTTTCTGTGATTTTGGGTTGCCTCTCCAAATCCAATCATGCTTTAGTAAAACTCTCAAAGTCAGGGTTACCCAACTATCCTCCCTTCACTGTTCTCTCATCTCTCCCACATCTCTAATTTTACTCACAACTTGAATAAGGAAAAAACGTTGTCACCCAACTCTTTATACACAATGGCACAGCAGTGCCCCCGTCCACCACACACATGCGCACACACACACACACACAAACACACACACATGTGTGCGCACACACACACACACACACGTACACACACACAAAAGCACACACACCAAAAAACAACCAGTAATGGAGACAGTCATGATGAAATCATCCGAAATCATTTTTCTTAACACACCTCGACCGCTTAAGAAGCCCTACGTGAATGAAGCCGAGTTTAGAGAGACATTGGTTTAACTGACGCAATGCATGTGACTGTCTGTGTGCCACTGTCTGTGTGTCCTATGGAGGTAAATTGTAGACAGGCATATTGAATACAGAACTCCATGGTAATATGTGTATGACAGATATTTCTTTTAAGCATTGTCTAAGTGGTAATGTAATTGTGTAAGTAATAATGCACTAAATTACTCATTTTCTAGTAAATTACAGTTTCATTTGACTTCTTTATGTGACATAAATATTTCACACAGCAACACAGTTTGAGCCCATTTGTAATAACTCTGTAAGCTATCCTCTAACTGTGTAGAATATGAAATTTTGTGAACTCACCCCTCAATGGAGTGTGTTTGTGCGAGTGTGTGTGTGTGTGTGTCCTCTGACACTGTCCTCTGTTCACTGTGAGATGAGATTTAAATTGTATGACTGTGTATGAGTGTAGGTGATGTCTGTATCTGCTATTGTACTACTGAATCAAGCCCTTGTCTTAAACATGGTGTATGAAATGAGGAACACATCTGAAACTGGAGGTTAATCACACATTGGAGAGAGACTGGACGTTCCTCTTCTACCCCGCCCCCCCCCAACCCCCCACGTCATAAAATCCTGCTCAGACCAGCAAATTGAGATGCAAAGGGGGGACCACATTGCCCCTATTGCATAAACAGTTTTACTTCAAAGTGCCGCTTCTCTCTTAAAATGCAGTGGCCATAAAGTCCAATTCCTCCCTCTGGCTGCGTTCTGCTCTCCTTCTCCCTGAGATATGAAAACAGTCCTTCTGCTCATCCTCCTCCTCCCCTCCTTCCTCCCTCTGCAGGAAAGCAACTGCACAGGCACTCATTCATTCCTTTATTTTGTTAAAAAACAAAATCACTTTTAATTAACTTTAATCTGCTCTTAATCTCCACATTGTGTTTCTTGTTAGTTGGTGCAGAGCCATGTGTTTATTTTTTTTTTCCCCCTGAGCCTCCACGCTTAAATAGCAAATCTCTATAAGACCTACCAGAGCAATCTGTAATTAACAGTTTGCATTTGGCATCTATGCGGATGCAATCACGGCCAGCAATTATGTCTCTTTTTATTGTGTGATTTAGTGTTTATTGTGTTTTGTGTTTTTTAAATAGGGTCATTAGAAGGGCAGTTGACACCCATGTTATGGAACAGCAAGAACAAATAATAGTTTGAATGAATAGTTTAATCATCAGTTGGAACTTGAGAATCGTTGCCTGTTTTTTTGTGGTTGTTTTGGTCTGTCAGAGATTGGATACCTTCAGGCTTTTGATTGACTGATTTGACTCCCCTTTAGTGTATTTCCTTGGAATGTCCCTCTGTGTGGACTTTCTCTCCACTTCATGGCCATATTACCACCTCAAACATGCATCATTTTCTGATATATGAATGTAGTGTCCTTCATTATCCCTTAGATATAGCACAGACTCTTTACATCTCTCTGACCAAGTAAACAAATTTCAGTGCCACCACCATTCTTCACATGCTAAAATTCACCTTGTTTGACACTGATTCTCCATCTTGCTAAATTTAACCCCTCTTTCTTTAATCAACACCCAATATGTTGGAAGTAGACTTTCCACCAGGCACCAAAGCACCATCATCTCTCCCCCTGCAGTTACCTGGGTAACTCGATCACTCCTGTCGCTGGCGAGCGTTAGTGTCACCTGCTCATGTTTCCGCTGGCACCTTGGTGCCAATATAAGTGGCAGATTTAGTTAGGGCAAATGAGTCAGGCCATTTCGAATTGCCCACCCACCCACTGTCACCCCCCCTGGGGGTGTCGGAGGCGACAAAGTGGATGAGAGCTAAATTGTGTTAGTGCTGTGTCTGAAAGCTGTTTGTTAGCTTAGCCAGTCTGGCTGATCATTACCCAGCAGTGCAGGGAGCTTCTTAGAGGTGTCTGCCGAGACACAGGAAACTTGATGAAGATGACAGGAAAGTGACAAGAGCTCAGTGTGTCAAAGGCATACCAGGCAACATTTTATGCTGTTTTGAAGTACATTTCCCAGCTTCATAGTCACTTTATGGTTAAATGGCTCATTATGGGATGAGTGCAGACTCTCTTGGCTCCCTCTACCGCTTCTTTGTGAATTTACATCGCTTGCAAGATGACAACAGATTTGAAACTAAACCGAAACTGTTTCACTCCTATTTATTACCTTGTCAGTCAACATAATTCTTAAAAAATTATAATCGCTGGTTCCTTTTCTTCGGTTTGCAAACAAATCCACATGTATTGGTGAGAATTTAGAAACTGGTGTTATTTATTAAAAACAAATCTGCAAATGTGGGGGGAGCTCCACAATTAGGGAAATCACAGACTTGCCTGATATGTCTTTAAATGTGTTAGTGAAACCATTTTGAAATAATAAATAAATAAAATTTAAAAATGAGCTGAAATTGATCCACATGGTAAGCACATTGATTTCAGATAAGGGATTTTTTTATCACATCTAAATAAATGCTAAGCAAATAAAAATCATTTTAAAATGCATTCATTATACTATATACGGGACAGACTACACACCAGTCAACTCAGTTCATGTTCTTTTCTTGACCTTCCAATTTTAATAATTACTCTGCAGATAATGGTATCAGAAGTTTTACTTGTGAAATTGTCCAAAGGTTTCCATGTTACAAAACAAACAAAACCTTCAGACTCAATTTGATTTCACCTGTTGCATTTATTCTTTCTCTCTCTTCCTCTCTTCATCTTTCTCTTCCTTCTCATTCTTTCTCCCTCTCTCTTCCTATTGAAGGTCTTGGCAGGCACAAACTGTGATTCTGAGACCCCTCACTGAAAATTAACTAAGTGATTTGCCATCAGCATGATGAATATGGACCCGATGTATGTTTGACTAACATTTCATGGAAAATGTCATTGTGGATCCATTTAGACGCCAAGAGTGAAATGTCATATTATAATCAGACTGTGCCCCCTGGAGTTGGGAAAACTCTGTGCCCTCTTACCAGCCATTAAAGAAACAGTCAAAGCCACTTCATTTTGTATAGCCGTAGGTGCAGCATACTAAATACTTAATTATTCTTCTTGATGGAGACAGGATTGGAGAAACTGCTGAGAGCTTAGGGTTGTGGCTTTTAGATTTTTGTGAAATGGTAAAAGAAAGATTTTCATATTATTCTCTTCCTGGCTGTTAAAAGAATTTCTGTTATCTCAATACATGTAATGCCAAAGCATACTCAATCCCAGAGCCAAGTAGAGAGAGTCTCAGTAGTTCTGCTCAAAGCTCTTTCACAGAACTACTGGTCCACTTTGTGTCTCTCTGGTAAACCTTAAGAAAGATAATGTATAGATAACATAGATTATATAGATAATCTAAAGAGTTAATCTAAGAGTTTTTACATGTGTGTTTTTCTGTGTGTGGTGGCATATATGTTTTCTTGTGTATGATGGGACCATATAGGTATGGTTTTGAGTGGCTAGCCCTTAGGTGGTATCCATGGCGATAGCAGACGAGAGAGGGGAGAGACGACAGTGTTTGCATGTTTGTAACAAAAAATCAATATGCCTTTTGCTTCGCTGTGTCCTGTTTATAGCAGCAGGGTGGGAGGGAACTGTAAACGTTTTGTCTGCACTGGTCAATGGCTCCATGCTGAGCCACTGTGGACTGTACTGGACAGGGAGAAAGAAAAAGGCTAAAAGTATTTTGGTACCTTGCTCTTTAAACACACTTTTGTTCTCATGTGCAAACAGAAGGTTAACCTAACAAGCTTCTAGAGGCTTCTAGAGTTTTCTTTACTGTTTACTTTACTGAGCTGAGTGTTGAGTTGAGTTACTGTCTATTTTTTATTCCCTAGACTTCATTTATGGGCTAATGAAATAAACCCGGTGGTGCAAATTGTGTAGTGGTCATGGAAGCAAATGTCTGAATGCTGTCGCTACAACATGGAGGCAGTGCTTAATACAAGCATTAAAACACAAATTGTAGGACAGCCCAGGGCTGGATAATTCTGACATTTACAGCCTCTAAATCATGCCTGCTTATTTTATGACGATGAGCCACAGCGGTGTGAAAATTTACAGTACACCCTGGATGATGGTGTTCAGAGACAGACTGTTGGCCCCTATGTCACCAGTAATGGGTGCAGTAATGCTGGGACATCATAGCTCATGCCAAAGCCCACAGTGTGGTAGAAAGGCCTGAAGAACACTGTACTCATCCTATAAGGCTCATATAGCCAAATCCTGATTTGAAACCAAGCTCTGATTTGGACACCTTGAGACTAATTACTGGAACATAAAACAGCAGCACGTTCAGCGAGCATACTTGTGTTTTTAAAAAAACACAATTAGGCTATTTAGAAAAAGCATGATAATTTGATAAAGTACACTGGGCAGTTACAGTGAAACAAATGCACAAATACAAGTACATTTACATTTAAATACAAGTACATTTATTTTGGATAGCCAAGCACAATGACTAAAACTGCCAGTTCATCTTTGATATTAGAGGGCTGATATTGAATATGAAAGAAAAACTTAAACTAATACCTACCCAACTAAAGTGTGTATTCAGCTACCTCATGATACTACAACCTACAACACTTCAACACAACATTACAGCGAGGCAAGGCAAGTTTGTGTATATAGTGTACTTCATACACAGAGGCGATTCAATGGGCATTAAAAAATATAAGTAAAGTACAGTGAATAATAATAGAAGCTAAAAGCATAAAGGAATAAACATCACAGCAGCATCATGGTACTGAATCACTAATAAGCAGTATTTAAGCCCAGGGGACAGCACAGAGCTGGTCAGTAGGAAGATCATTACAGGACATTAACATTGAGAGAGAGCTGCCTGTCAGTAAATCACATCCAATTAAGGCACAATTTATGTTCAGAAATTGTGGTGTTAGAAAAGCACATCTTAATGAGGATATGGATCTCCAGACAGGTTTCTTTATGGAAGACTAATTAAGAAAGTGTTCCCCACAGAAGTTTCTCAGTTCTGACTCTTAACCAATCATGGGGGTTAGGGGAAATTTGAACTAATGATTTGGGTCTCCATGTTTTTCTCTGTAGCTCTAACATAATTTAAGGACAAGAAATTATTTTTTAAAAGAAGCAGAGAGAGAGAGTTGAACATCATTATAGACAGGATTTAAACCCAGGTCCCTGTCAGCACTTCGAACCAAATATAATATGGATGCTGTAGCAATCTGTAACACAGGACCCCCAAGGATGGCAATGCTGACATAAGATCATCTGAGTTTATTAACAGTGTAGAAAGTAAATTTGAAAATGACACAGAAAAGTCATGTTATATTTCAGTTCCACAGCACTAGTGGGTACAGAGAATGCATGTCAGGTTCTATGCTTATTATTATGGGCAAAACCAGCCAACTGTCAGAGAGATTCATTCAATCCTAACAAATCTGGCTCAGATTATTTTCATGATCAGATGTTAAAATAATGCTGGGCAGTCTAGTTGTAAAGGGTTTGAAAACTTTAGTTTCAAATCACAGATTTACAGGGGATGAGAGTAAAAAGCACCTCTCCACTATGGAGGACTGTCCATCCCAGCACCAGATGAGTAAAAATAGAGATTAAAAGCACCATCCCTCTTAAGACCTCAGAGCCTCTCCTGCTTAGAGTGAATATGCCCGAGTGTGTCATTAGAGGCCAGTGTGTGTGTGTGTGTGTGTGTGTGTGTGTGTGTGTGTGTGTGTGTGAAGTGTTACAATAATGTTACCAGTGTAGCACATTAAAGCCCTGAGCAGCCATCTACATGAAGAGCTCTCGGTGTACCACTCCCACTGCAGCCTGATCCAGGGAGCCTGATCTCCCTCACTCTTGTCTTCTACACAGGAGATGGATAAGGCAAGCTGTGTGTGTGTGTGTGTGTGTGTGTGTGTGTGTGTGTGTGTGTGTGTGTGTGTGTATGTGCGTGTGTATATATGTGAGAGAGAGAGACATTGTGGGGGAGAGAGACAGAGACAGCGAGTCAGATAGACAGAGTGAGTGAGACACAGAATATTTTGTATTTATGAGGTCTTCTGAGGTCTATCTTATTTTTTTCTTTTCTTTAAAAACCCCTAAGATCAGACCAGATGAATTTTTACACCTCATGTAAAACATATCTACCAGTGGAGCCATTACTGTACCTGTGCAGGAGTTCAATATGTGTGCCTGAGATGTGAGAGTGGAGGGGAGATGTGTGTGTGTGTGTGTATGTGTGTTTGTGTGTTTATGCATGTTTGTCTTGCAGTGGTAGTGTTAGGTTGTGTTTTGTGTAACTGTGTGTGTGTGTGTGTTTATGCATGTTTGTCTTGCAGAGGCAACGTTAGGTTGTGTTTTGTGTAACTGTGTGTGTGTGTGTGTGTGTGTGTGTTTACAACTCTTACATAAGGGCTGCCCGGCTGCTTGGCTGAACCCTAGGTGTCAAACATATTACAGAAAGGAGATGAAGATCAGTCAAGCAGCCAGTGGACAAATCAACCTCACTAGCGCCATCCATCAGCGGGGGTCACATCTCCCAGATCAGTCACACAAGCTCAGATGAGTCACCCACAAAAAAACAGGTCAACACAAACTGATCTCCTGTCAATTTGAAGGAGAACGGGATGATAACTTCCAGAGTGTCACAGTTCATGAAAAAAGAAAACTCTTCTCGAAAAACTCCTTGGCGACATTCATCTATCCATCAAACACTCACACAATGCTCTGTGTGTGTGTGTGTGTGTGTTTGCACGCTTGTGTGAACATGTCCTGCTGATACCTGATAGACTTAGTGTGCTAGTGTGAGAGAATGCACTTCTTCCCTTACATGCTTCTTAGTTGACATGGTAGCATGCTTGTAACAGGGACTGTATTAATATGCATGTCCATATGTGTGCATGCATGTGCATGTGTGTGTGCGCGTGTGTGCCTTTCACTTTCCTCCACGACCTACACCCATCACCTTACGACTAATGAGACTTTTACGAGCCTTGCGAGAGGACTTCATCCTATAACATTACAACATTGCAAGGCCAAATGCACAAAAAGCCCCCATTAACCTGTCTTTGTTATCAGTCATCCTTTATGGCACACTTTATAAAGAGACCTTTTCAGTCCCATCACACTTTCACATTAATAAAAAAGAGCTTGAAAAGACTTTGGCATGCAGTATAACATGACATACACACACACACACACACTCTCTCTCTCTCTCACACACACACACACACACACATACATACACACTTACACACATGCATGCATATGCACAAACCAAACGTGTACTCTCTCACACACATACACTGACATTCATACTTTCACTAGCTCACTTTACAATGGAAGAGGTGACCGAGTGTATTCTTCATTATAAAAAAGGAGATCAGAATCAGTCATACTCTTTGTGGTTTTATCAAACTGCAGTTCAACCTGTCTACCTGCATGTAATTTGGGCAGAAAAGGTAGGAAGAGAAAAAAAGAAATTAAAGTAAAATGTGTGTGACAAAGAGATGACGGTTGCCTAGACACTCATGCTTTTCCACCCTGAAATGAGCCATTGGAAATAAAGGTGATTCAGGCCCTTTGACTCTCGTCACCTTGAAAAAGTTATGAGCCGGCAGCAAGCGTCCCAAAAAAAAAAAAAACACAAGAGACGGTTTTATAACCACCAGTCTGGATTTTTAATCTTCCCCTTACCCCCATTTCTGTGAAAAAAGAGAAAGAAGATGAAGAAAACAATAAAAACAATAACAAAAGTAATCCTGCTGGGGAAAATGTTTGCCATTGAGTATACATTATTTGGCCAGAAATACTGAGTGGGACCATCAGAGGGATTGGTCGGTGCTTTGATTCAGCGTGCAGCCTCAAGGACTAGCCGAACATTCGTTCCTAACATCCCGAGAATCGACAGCCAAGACCCAGATCAATTCGGAGAAGCATCCCTCAACGTGAGTATACTGACAAGAGCAAAGGTGTCAGAGGGCCAACAACATCACTACTCTCTCTCACATCACTCTTTCTGACTCTCACCCTTTCTCTCTCATTTGCTCTCTCTCTCTCTCTCTCTATCTTTCTTGTTATGGTCTTACTCCCTCTCTCATTTTCTCTCACTTCCATCTCCTGGATGGTAGGATTAAGAAAGAGAAATGAAAGGGAGAAAAGAGTGAGAGTAAAAAAGAGAGACTTTCATTAGCTTCTCTTTCCTCTGGGGACCAGCTCTTCCTGGTGCTCAGGTCTCATCCTCGGGCCCCCCGTCAGCTTATAAATCAAAGCATGCCGAGACTGCGCGCTGTTTTTCACGCTTTTTTCATCTTAACTCCCACCTCCACCCCGTAGAAAATACGATGCACACTCTCCCTCTTCCTACCCCCTTTTTTTGACACCCCCCCCACACACCCTCACCCTCTTACCCCTTTCACCTCCACTCCTCTCCAGGTCCTCTCCTCAAACAGGCGCTGCTGGGTCATTGGCAGATGTAAATCTGATGCCTGCAGGCAACATGGCGCCTTTGGAATGAGCCGGAACCCGTCACGCTGATATGACAAACTCTGACAAGCTCACCCCCCCCCCCCCCACACACACACACACACGCACACACGCCCTCCGTGTCTTTTGAACTCAAAGATGTGGGATGGATGAAGGATGGCCGTGTCTGGGGTCTATCTAACACTCAAGTCACATCAGTTGCTCAGCATCCATTCAATCAGATGCACAACACTCATGGTCTGTGACAATGAGGCATCTTTGTGCTATTTCAATGTGTATGGTCTAGCTTGCAACAGTTTTCAAGATCCCAAGGCCTTTCAGGTGTAGTTTCATATCTGGCACTATAAATGACAAATAATTTTTCATAGTCAAGAAAACTACAGGTCCCATGATGCATTCAAAAAAATTACAGAACACTAACATGTGTCTGCTTACTGAGTGTTATTAATGTCCCTTAACACCTTTAGCATTTTCCATAATGCTTTTGCAATGAGGCAGATTGTGTAACATTAATTTTACAAATTCCAAATGTAGCAATTTTTCCTGCATGTGTGTTGGCTTGAAGTGAACTGTCTCTTCTGCTCTGTGGAGATTGTTTTTTAAAACATTTGACCTAGACCCAGAAAAATCAAGCAAATGTAAAGAAACTACTGATTAATAATGCATATGCGCTATGTTGCTATGCATCCCAAATTAAGCATGCAAACCAACTAGCCATGTGCAAGACTGTATTGATACAATGCAAAAGATTGTTGGTCATGGGACCGCAACATGAAGTCCTTTAAAGAGGCCATAGAGTCTGGTCTGACATAAGGGGAAGAAAGAAGATGAAGAGTGATGGCCCCTTAACAGCAGAAATGGCTAATAGATAGACAGCTTTTATATCTTCTCTCTACTCAGACATAAAAAACCGAAATGCCACACGTACACTTACCAGTGTCAGAGGCTGCCTCGTGTGGAGCCATTAACTAATATTACCCTCTGCTATGTTATTCATGGGAGCACTGTGCCAATCTCTACAGCCTTTATGAACTCCATAGTCTTTATGAACTAAAAACCAACATAATTCTCTCCTGATGCAGAGTATTACCACAGGACAAGAAGTGTATGTGTCACAACGGTACTTTCATAATCAGATTGGGACTCATTAGAGTCATTTCATACAACAAAGCCTAAAAATAAACCTTTCACAAGGCCTAAAACAATAAACATTCTTGAAATAGTGTTATTTTTTATGTCTAATAGTAACTGGTCACGAAAAATTCTTGGATATGCATGCTCCCAATGCTGTAAGTGTGTTGGAGTGAACACCTAAAACAAATGTAGATTTTTGGCACCAATATAAGGTTAGATATTTTTATGTAATATTTGTATTTTTTCACATAGTTTAAAAAAGACTGGTTAAGTAAATTGCATCATCATACAGTATATTGCATTCTGACAGCATATTTATAGAATATGGGTTGGAGTTGGAGGGCAAAACCTGCTTGACAGGTGGTTAAGTCTCACAACTACACAAGATTTTGGTCTTTGGAGGGTGCTGGTACCATGTCTTGGTCTGTATTTATTTGGCATTTATTTAGCTTTTACTGCATCTTTCTTTTTTTCTTTTATTGAGCTAATACTTTAATTTATGCAATTTCACATTAGTCTTACATTAGTACATTAGTATTTCAAAGTATGTGACTAATAAAGTCCCTGATCCTTTAATTATGATGTTCAAATGCTTATTCTTAGGCTGTAATTAAGTTTGATACATTTGCTAATATGTTCAGCCAAGTCAGCAAAGTGTCCATTACAATTATGACAATCATGATAATGCTATTTTTTGACATTTCAGTCACACCTTACCATGCCCACTGTAATCCTTTCGAGTGTGTAGAAGTGGTGTGATTTGGAAAAAGAAAAGAAAAAAGAAGCAATCAATTTGAAGATGAAAATGACTGAAACAGACGGTATTTTGCACCTCTTTGTATGATCTAGTGTAATCACATATGTTCAGGTACACTGGCATGTCTATGATGTATAGAGCTTACGCTTCCAGTGGAACTACCCATAAGGCACTGGTGATTCTCATTACTAAACTGCAGAGCTGTGACCTTGATTTGATTGAATGCCTCAGAGGGAGGAAAATATCATAAAGAGTCCAATTTGTGCACATGGTTAACATGCCATACATGTTTATATAGAAGGAAAGGGAGATAGAGAGAGAGAGAGAATTGTCATCAATGTTGCCATGGAGCACTGCAGAGTTGAATCATAAAACCCTAATATGGCTCCTCTAGAAACAATTTAAGCCTCCAGGCAAACTCTTAGTCTTTAGAGGTGAGAAATTTATTTTGTAGTTTTTTTCCCCCTCTCTTCTCTATCTATTTTTCCCTCATTCTCACTTCCTTCCACAATGCTCTCTTCCTCCCTTGCTCTCATTAAAAATGTCAACAATGGTATTCCCCATCTCATTTGGACCTGTGTGCCTGGGGCGCCTCGATAAACACCGGCCATTTGCATAAGTGTGAGGCAGTGAAACGCATCCGTTTGGGTGGCATGTTCAGGCAATTCATAAAAAAACTGATAGGCTAACGCAGGAGAAATGTGCCAGTTCGCCACTGAGTGCATCTACACTTCATCATTCCCACAGACACACATGTACACATGTACACACACGCACGCGCACACACACACACATTCACACTCACATGCACACACAAGCACACTTCTTGGTTCCCAAGAGGAAGAAAAAAGGCTGGGTTTGATATTTTCATTTCTTTCTCCTTTTTTAATATTTTAAAGCAAGGGGACATGTATCTTTGTGATTTGGTGATTTGGCCTTGATGTGTCAATTATGCGCAAAAGCCAAGCTAAGGAGGATGAGAAGGTGACAGGATATTGGCAACTTGAGATGCAGTCAGGGTTTCCAGAAATGGCTTTGCTGGATAAACAGGAAACCATTTAGTAGAAGGGTGTCAAGACCATTGATAAGCACATGTGTGCTCTTACACACATACACACACACACACAAACGGCCTGACCAATCCTGATTAGCCTGTCTTATGGTGAAATCCCAGATAGGGCATTGATCAAGTGCATTGTCTTTGGGGAGAGTGGGCAGCTCTCCATATTAGCTGGCATCTCCACATGTGACAGGGAGGAGGGAGAAGGAGAGTGAGAGGGCACTAGGCAGCTATTGGACTCACGCCATCTGTGAGATCAACATGCTTCTATTTCTCCAAACAGAATTACCCCTCCTTTCAAACAATTTACCACCCGGAGAAATGGAATACTGTTTTCTGATTGGCTGACAGGGTATGTGTTAAGTAAGGGATAACGTTCTGTGAGGTGGTCATTATCGTGGAATGGGCCCCGACAGAGTGATGCAGGAGCCCGACGAGCAGTACTGAAGTAAATGGAGCCTTATGGAAATGCATAAATCCTACAGCATTACAAAGAGCCATGTAATAGTTCTGCATATCGCACACCTATGAAGTAGATCAGGTGAAAAAGTTTAATCACTGTTCCATATCAATGCTCTTTCAATTGGTAACTATAATTAAGGTAGGCTAGTATATGGCGGTTGAACTTGCCAGCAACAATGGAATTAGCTGTTACTAGTGATAACAACCATTCTTACTAAGAAAAGAAAGCATGCAAACAGGTTCCGCATTTGTGTCGTGACGTTCTTTGCCTCGTTCATTAATTCCATACAGCACCTTAGCAGCCATCATCCCTTACAAGTCACATGGCACAGACAAATCATTCTAAAACTACTAAATCACCCATTTACATGCTGTGTTACAGTAATGGTCATAAACGCAAAAGTAAATATGACCTCAAGGAAAACAACAGTGGTTGTGTAACACTAGATAGTAAAAGGTTTCTCTCTTTTGCCATTTAGACAAAGGTATAAAGAATATATCTTTTCTAGATGTTATCTGGCTGTATTGTCTCGTAATGTCCTTTTTTGTCACAACCTAGAACTAGACAAAACAACTCACTAACATCTAATAAAGCCTAACTGGGAAAATCAGAAATAGTCATTCTGTTATGACACAGGAGGTAAGATTTACTGTAGTGAATTGCTCCTCAGCAGTAGTTCAGATAGTCCTCAACAGTCTTCCAAGGCCTCCACTGTACCAAAATAGTAACACAATAAATAACACAAAATAGTCTGAAAAATTGTCAGCGTGAAAGCTGAGCATGTGAGCAGACAATAATGCAAAATAAAACATAGCAAATTAAAGATTGAAACCTTGAAAACCGTAAAGATGAACAGGTTAAACATCATCAGCTGTCATTCTTTACCCCCAGATTCCCTGAAGTCCTGTCGCACGTCATGTTGGCCAAACCCGACAAATGAGTCATCTCTTCAGGTCGGTGGTTAAATTGTGGTTGTGGCGGCATAGGATTGGAAAAAGGAAATCAAGTTCTGTGTGATTATGATGACAACAGTGTGTGAGAGCGAGGGGGTCGCTGGGGTTCCTGTTTGTGTGTGTATGTGTGTGTGTGAGAAAGAGAGAGAGAGCGAGAGGGTCGCAGGGGTTCATGCTCCCAATCTGAGTGCAGTGCGGCTGCTGCAGGTTTTCCGAACCAGACGCCCTGGCAGACGCCTACCACATCTGCACACCATAGGAAACAACATGCCCTCCACTGCCTCTCTCTCTCTCTTTGTGGGTCTCTCTGCCTCTCTCTTTTCAGCAACAAAAATGTCACTCCATTCCCCATCCTTTTCATTTTCTCTCTCAGTGTTCCTGTTTGTATAATTCTTACTCCCTCCTGTTTCTCTTTCATTGTCTTCATCTCTACATGTTAACATCATTGGCCCCTCTCTGTATGTCTGTCTGTCTCTTTCCCCCTCTCTGTCTGTCTATCTGTCTGTTTCTATCTGTCTCTCCTCCTCTGTCCTCACTCTGCCTGTCACTTGCTGTCTTTTCCACAAGATGAAAAAAAGCCCTGGAGAAGCCTGTGAAAAATTATATACTGATGGCTGTGCAGCTTTGCACGGCTCTAAATCACTCACTTACACACACACACAGACACAGACACAGACACAGACACACACACACGCACACTTACACACACACATCTACACATCTAGTAGACAGACAGAGAGCATCAAGAGATCTGAATCATGTTTGTGGTGGCAAATGGCAGGAATGAAAGCTTGTTTTTGGTGCAGAGGAGAATGGCTGCAATAAGCCCATCAAAGATGTGGCTTCCTGCCTTGTTGACAGATCAACTTATCTGTGGCCTGTCCCGTGTTTGAACACTCTGCCCTTGGTGTTATACAATCAGAGTGTGTTTTCATTCCATTTCCAAGATCAGCCCCTACCCAAACATTGATGCCATGCTATCAAGATCACTGCAGTGATCAGGTTTGTGTGTCTACTATGTTGATTTGGCTTCTCTTTTGAGGGTTTTTACATTGGAATTGTTGTTGTTGTTGTTGTTGGTGGTGGTGTTGTGCTCCTTTTAACAAATGCTTTAATTTCAATTATTTAAATGGAGAATTAGCTGATATTTTCCAGATAACATAGTAACTTCTGTCAATATTTTACCTGCCAATTAAGATTAAAAAATCCCATCTGCATAGCCAGGACTGTGATCACTCAAACATCACTGCTTATTAATTAGTTTAAGTAGTTTGCGGGTGTGGTGGTGTATGTGTCGCTTTGAATAAAAGTGACTGCTAAATACCAGTCAACTTCACTAAAAGTTCATGAGATACAATGCCACTTATAATGCCAAAGAGTGCAATGTGATAGCAGAGTGATACACACTTTTAAAGCTTTACTCTAACCTCTGTATGTGACAGAACATTCTGGTAAGACCTTAGGTAACCTCCATAGCAAACTCTTCAACTGTTAGCACGTCATTAGGATCATTTCCTGTTTCAGAAAGATCAGGAGGGATATTTCATAGCATCCATACAGAGATCATGCAATGTATAAGGTAATTTTCAACCGTACGGTCAAGGTCAACAGCCGTAGTGCAAATCACCAATCTGTCACTCAATTCCTGCTGCTTCCTCTACATGCCCTTGACAGACTAAGCCTCTTGTCAATCAAAACAGGAGCAACTGAGAATGGAGGAATAGCATGGTACACATGCCACTGGAGGCCAAAAAAAAGAATATGAAAATACACACACAAACACACACAGAGAGAGAGAGAGAGAGAGAGAGAGAGACTCTCTCTCTCTTCCTCTTTTTTCTCATAGACACACACACATAAAAAAAAAAACTGTTGCTTCAGAGTGCACTTACTTTCATCTCCAATCTGAATCAAGCTCTGTGCGTGTGTGTGTGTGTGAGTGTATGTGTGTGTGTGTGTGTGTGTGTGAGGAGGCTGTCAGTATCAATACCTGAGGCCAGCTGGATTATTCATGAGGGTGTGGATGAGGCCCTCAGAGAGACAGAAGGAGAGGGACTGTGCATGCGTGTATGTATGTGTTTGTGTGTGTGTGCATGAGTGTGTTTATACCTGTATATGTGTTTTGCTGTCTTCCTCTCTCCTAAGGTAAATTATACAGTACTATTGTATTGTATGTGTGTTTCTCCCTGTGATCTCATAGTCCCACTGTCACAACTCTACAGGTGGGAAGAGAACAACAAAAGCAAAAGATTTTTGTGTGGTCCCTGTTGTCTCTCCGATGCTCCTCAAAAAGCAGTTCTTTGTCAACAGTCCTTTATTTAATGGTTGTGCCTTTAGTGGACAGTGACAGAGAAAAGAGCTGTTGCATCACCCTTCATCAAGTGGGAAATGTGACAATGTGCAGATCTCTGAACACACACACACACACACACACACAGATAGATACAGAACATGACACTCCAATTTTTAACATATTGTACATATTGCACGTTTTAGTATACTTTTATAGTAGTATATACTAACTTTGTTGCTTTACAGAGCTGCCAAACTGTGTCTCATTGTTCTTGTGACACTGACAATTAAAAGTATCTCATCTTTTTGTCTTTACATGTATAGATTTAGAAACAACACAGCTTTTGTTAACCGAAAGAAGAAAGGAAAGAAAGATGAAACTGATGAATATTTTTTATTGTGTAGACATGGTCAACACAGATAGATAGATAGATAGATAGATAGATAGATAGATAGATAGATAGATAGATAGATAGATAGATACTGTATTTATTCTGAGGGAAATTAAGGCATCCAGATAGATAGTCTATCCACCAGATGTCAGATTCCAGCCAGGGAGCTGACACTGTGATGCCATATGCTGTCTATCCCCATTTAGTGACTGAAGAAAATACTACACAGCATTTTATCCAGTACGCTCTGAAATAGTCAAAACAGAATCAGCATCCCTTAGGTTTGGTTGTTGCATCTTTCAAAGAGACTGATCCTATAGTGAACATTAATGAACACAAAAGCACACTAAATGTGTTGCTGATTTGCAGTTGGTTGGTGGGAGGACACGTTGCTGGTGTTCACTAAAATGTTTGAGTGAGGTAGAGAGACCTACTGCTCTCCCTGTCGGTTTTAATGCCATCCCAGGAATTCTGATAGCATGAAAAATGGTGTCACAACACTTTTTCCAGGTCAAGAAGATACTGTGTGTGTGTGTGTCTGTGTGTGAGTGTGTGTGAATGTGTGAGAGTGTGTGTGTGCGTGTGTGTGTAAGAGGGAGCGGGAGCAGGGGTATAAACCCCTGGGGGTGCTTTCCTGATGAAAGAACATCATTCTTTCAGTGTACCAACATTTCTACCTTCCTCTCTTACTCTCTGACTCTCTCTCTCTCTCTCTTTCCCCTCACCTCCATCCTCTCTCTCAGTATCTGTAGTCTTGCGAATTAGAGAAGAGAGGAGAAGAGAGGGAAGGAAATGAGAGGAGAGGAGAGAAAAAGAGAGGAGAGAAGAGAAGTAGCCGTTTGTTCAGTGTGGGTGGTCTAGACACGGATGTTCTAGAGTTAACATGCTCACGGTTGAGGCACTCAGGGGCTGACAGCACTCTGTTTAACGTACCATGCTTCATCCCCACAGCACACCAGAACCATGAGGGAGGGTTAGGCTTAATCATGTTCCATCCCCATCGCTCCTTCATTTCACTCTCTATCACACTCTCACTGTCCCCTAGCTCTCTCTCTCTTTTCATGTCTTGCAAGTTGCTTCTTTTTAATCTCTCACTCTATTTATCCTTCTACCAGTCTCTCTCTCTCAAGTCCAAATCCAAAGTCAAAGTGCTTTATTAACATGACAAGTAGACCCTTGTATTGCCAAATCAGTCAATACATATAGCACAATAAATCTATTTTTCTGTCTCACTCTTCACTCAGGTCCCAGACCAGCTCTCAGTTATTTTTTGTTGTTCTTTGTTTGTTTGTTTGTTTCTTTCAAAGTTCATGTATTTGTTATGCATCTCATGCCCTCTTCATCAGTAGGTGGTTGAGGAAGGAAAGGGAAAAAAAGGCAGCGCAGTCAGTGACAGTCTGTTAACACAAACAAGGTGAACTTAAACTATTAATGTCGCTTTTGAAAAGACTCCGAAAATCCAAAAATGATTGGATCTTTTGTTAATCAATGACTGTAACATCACACAAAGTGACTGATGTTCCTCTTAACCTACAAAAAGCTGAGAAATTATTTAGAATTCGTGACAAATTTTTCAAGTTATGTTTTTTTTTTGTTGAAAATAAAGGAAAACATAGTGGTTGATGTGGAGGACTGATGTTAAATATTAATAAGCTTCCCAAGAAAAACTCATCACGATTTTTTTGCTTTATCATACAGAGATGGCAAGAGATTTGTTGATTTGTTGAAATGTGTCAAATTAACACTGATTGATGATGCTACACCTTGCTCTCTCTCTCTCTAGATCTTGCAGTGCAGTGCACAGAGGCTGTGTTGTGAATCAGTAACACACAAATTAGGGGACAAAGCCTCACATTAGCTTTCTTAATCACTGTCACACACACACACACATACACACACACACACAAACACAGACACTGGTATGGACATACCATGCAAACACATTCTCTCTCTCTCTCTCTCTCTCACACACACACACACACACAGGTCTGTCTGATCAATAGTCTGTCACTCTCTCCCCTTTTGTCCTGAGGAGGAGATTGATTGTTAGGACTCATTGGACACTCGTAACACCACCCTCAGTCTTCATTATCGAGCCCATTAGTCTCGCACCAACACTGTCAGCAAAGGGACACACACACACGCACATACACACACTACACACACACATGCGTGCATGCATGCACACACACACAAACACACACACACACACACACACACACACACACACACACACACTCACACATACATGCATACAAACCCTAACACATACAGACACAACAACATGCACAGAAGCACACAAACACAGAAACTTTCACCAACTACAAAGAAATAGAGACGGGACAAGCAAAACAGGAACACACACACTCACACACATTACAAATAAACACTCACACAAATACAACTGACATATAACTGTGCCCTTTAAAAAACCTTAAAGGCAAAAAAGTTGTGAGAGCTTTGAGCCTGTGTGTGTGTGTGTGTGTGTGTGTGTGTGTGTGTGTGTGTGCGCTTGAGAGAGACAGAGAGAGAGATAGAGAGAGGAATATTGAGGAATGGAACGGAGAAAGGCAGAAAAGAACAGATGATGAGAGGGGGGAGGTAAAGAGACAGGGACAGAGAAAGAAGTGAGAGAGGATGAGAGGAAACAAGGAAGCAGAGGGATGGAAAGAGAGATGGCAGGAGAGAGAAAAAGAAAGAGAGAGAGATCCTTTTAAATGGATTTAGCAGCTGTGTCACTGCTCTGTCTCTAACTGGCTGTGTGAAGTTTGGCTTGGCTGGGTTGGGAGATGGAGGGAGAGAGAAAGAGGGAGAGAGAGAAAGAGAGGGAGGGGGCATTCCTGACCAGTGGGGGGGAAATAATCACACCCCAACCTCCTCATGAATTATTGAGACCCCTCCTCCCCTCACTTCACCCACTCGCTTTTTTCACACACACATACATACAGTCACACGCAGACACATCTATCTCCCTCTCTCAGTTTCTCTCTCTCTCTCTCATACACACACACATCACTTTCACTCTAAGGATCCCTCTTGCTCGCTTTCTCACACACACACAGCCTCTTACACACTGTCTTTCCTCTTTCCCTCTATCTTCCTCACTCTCTCTCTCTGTCCCTCACTTCTCGGCTAGAGCACCAGTGGCTCTCTCTCTCTTCCACACACTCCCCAGCGCAGAGACACACAGAGGGGGAGAGAAGAGAGAGGTCGTCTGGTGTTGCTCTGCAGGCGTCTTCATCCGTGGTTCTGTGTTGCTTTGCTCTCTCTTTTTCCCATCTCAGCTCTCTCTCACTCTCTCTCTCTCACCCACACACACACACACACACACACACGCACACACACACACTCACTCACAGACAGAGAAAGAGTGACAGCTGGGGGAAGAGGCTTGTTGATTCTGCACGCCAGACTCCTCCACCCCCCCCCCTCCCCCGCCCCACCCCCCCTCCATCCTATCTTCCCCCTCCCTCGCAAAACAGCTCCGGCGCAACAACGACAAGGACCTCGGGCAGCAGAGTGTCGAGAGCGTGTCAAAGTGAGGAGTCGTCGAACACTTTCTCTCTCTCACACACACACACACTCTTTCTTTCCCCCTACTGTGCTTTCTCTCTCTGTCTCTCTTTCTCTCACAGGCTCTTACTGCTACTTCTTTGCTTGGTTGGTACTGGGGCTCGGCGGCACTCGGAGGGACTAAGTCCCCTACCTGGAGGACTGGGGTTTAGTGGGGAGGAGCAGCTGCCGAGAGACTCTCATCTCTCTTCC
This sequence comes from Tenualosa thibaudeaui, assembly GCA_027481765.1. Taxonomy (NCBI): domain Eukaryota; kingdom Metazoa; phylum Chordata; class Actinopteri; order Clupeiformes; family Clupeidae; genus Tenualosa; species Tenualosa thibaudeaui. The sequence goes on along the minus strand of JAIFZK010000021.1, from coordinate 9,058,113 downwards.
CTCTCCATCTCTCTCTCTCTCTCTGTGCTGGAAGTTGCCTGCGACCGGGAAGCTCGCGAGGGAGCCAGTGCACCTGCGCCTCCTGTCTCTCTCTTTCTCCCTCTATCTCTTTTACACACACACACACACGCACTCCCTCTCTCTGGAGCAAACGCGCACCACGGAAGACCAGAGCACGGGAGGGAAAAAAAAAGGCGGAGGAGGAGGAGAAGGAGGGGAGAACAGATACAACAGAGGCAGCCAAAAGAAGACGAGGAGGGGGTAAGTAGAGAGAGTTGAAGGAGACTAGGATAGCCACCCACCTCTCTCCACCCCCCCCCCCCCCAAAAAAAAAGAAAAGTAGTGAAAAGGAAAGTGTAATAAGAGAAAGAAAAAGAAGACATTCAAGCAGGGAAATACAGGTCATTTGGGGGGCAAATCACTGAGATTGGAGGGAGGATCCATGAAAAAACGAGGGAAAGTCAGGTAGAGGGAGAAGAGCAGCGGAGATCAGACAAAGTGCACTGTAGATGGCAAAGTTATAGTATCACAGCAAAGTCACTGCAGGACCAGGGCAGAATTCAGAGCCAAACACAGATAAGACATCAAGGTGCAAGATTACAGGCAGCCAAATCAAACAGAAGAGAGAGAGAGAGGAAGAGGGAGAGAGAGAGAGAGGCGATTTGGATTGTCAGCTCAGTGAAGAGCAGAGTGGAAGATTAGACTCCGTGCTGAGCTAGGAAGGACAAGCCGGCCACCACGGAGCATCCAGCGGGAGAGAGCGTGCTGCCAGGGGTGTCTGCCAACCTCCCCGCAGATGCCACCCTGGCTGCCCAGATGCCCATAGAATTTGTCTGCAAGATCAAGTTCGCCGAGGGGGACATCATGGCCCAGATGCCCATAGATTTGCGTGCTGCGGAGGTTCGCTGCCAGGGGTCTGCATCAACCTCCCGCCCAGAGATGCCACCCTGGCTGCCATGAGTGTGCAGATGCGGCAGCATAGAATTTGTCTGCAAGATCAAGTTCGCCGAGGGGGACATCATGGCCCAGAGAGCTGTACCCATGAGTGTGCCAGGCGGCAGCGGCATGCCCATGCCCGTGCCCACCGAGGAGACCTGCACCCGCTCGGCTGGCGTGGCGAGCCTCCCGACGTTCGCCAGCGCGTCCTCGCTCCATGGCATTGACCATGTGTTCGTGTCTGGCCGCCTGGGCGTGCGTCAGGCAGTGTGGGCACTGGCCTTCGTGGCGTCGCTGGCCCTCTTCCTGTATCAGGCGGCCAAGAGCGCAGTGGCGTACCTGGAGCACCCGCACGTGGCGGCCATGGGTGAGGAGGCCGGCGGGCGCGACATGTTCTTCCCCGCTGTCACGCTCTGCAACGTCAACCGCTTCCGCTTCTCGGCGCTCACTGACGCCGACATCTACCACCTGGCCAACCTCACGGGCCTGCCGCCCAAGAACCGTGCCGGACATCGGCCCGGAGACCTGGAGTACCCAGCACCAGACATGCTGGACATCTTTAACCGGACTGGACATCAGCTGGAGCACATGCTCAAGAGCTGCAACTTCAGCGGACAGAACTGCTCTGCCAAAGACTTCACTGTGGTGAGTCACCCGAGAGAGAGAGAGAGAGAGAGAGAGAGAGAGAAAGAGACTGGGGGCAGTGTGTGTGTGTGTATGATTGTGTGTGAGTAAAGGTACAATTCTTAGTTTTTAATTTGTACTGCAAGAATATGTCAGCGTCACCTTTTTTTACATATGAGCATGTGTGTGTGTGTTTGTGTGAGTATGATTCTGGTATGCTGGTTATTTGTGGCATTTACCAATTCTCTCTGATTGGTGAGCTTTTGTCTGCGATGAGTTGTTACCCTTGGCTGAAGTGCTGATAGTCCTGGTGGTAATGTGTTTTTTTGTTTTTTTTTGCACAGACAGTCTCCCACTTTCTTTCTTTTAAGGGCACAACTGTAGCCGTTGCCAAGGTGATCCTCATAGTAATGGTCACAATGTGATGTCAGTAGAGGTGCTTCAGGCATTTCAGTGTCCATTTCCTCTTGCTTGGGAACACATGAATCGATGCAGAGTGACTTGTTGACTCTCTTCAGTCCAAGATTCAGAATTAGACATAGAGGAAGGTTTTCATTACTTTTCATGAAAGGGTTGACGTCAAACCGTCTTTTTTTTGTATTTATTTATTTATTAATCGTGGTTGGTGTCAGCCAAGGTCTGGGGGGGAATTGTAAGTGCCCATTTTTAGGATGCATCACCCAAAGCACATAACAGGAGAGAACACAAATCCTCCATTTCTCCATGTTGCTCTTTCCACACGGATGTTGTGGATCTACAAATATGGCAATTGCCTTGAAGAACTTCGATGCTTTTGTTGAAATTTTTTCTTTGTCAGAGCAGAGCTGCCATCTCTAACGATCTTCAGGGTTAAGGTGACCCTTGCATTGCACAATCCCCTGCTTCTTCTTGATAGCCACATGGAGTGATCTAGCACACAACATTTCTGTTTAACAGTCTTCATGAGAGAAAGACAGCACTTTTTACAAAGCAAAAGCCCTTCTGTTGTGCCCCACTTACTTTTTGCGCCTCAGCTGTGTGGTCACCTGTGCCACTGGACGTCTTTGCAACATCCCAAAAAACACATTTATGAATTTCCCCTGTATGAGCATGCTCTTGCAGAAAAGAAACTATGTGCAATGAACAAAAAAGAAATAAGGAAGAATCATACTTTTTACATTTATATTAAGTATTTTTACAGGTACCTAATACAAATAGCAATATATGATAGAAAATAATTTTATAAATAAAAATAACAACAACAACAACAACAACAATAATAATAATAATAATAATAATAATAATAATAATAATAATAATAATAATAATAATAATCCTGGCTTAGAACAGAAGATGAAGAAATAATTATGTATTCTGACTGTGCAGACCCTCTGTCCTTTCTCCACCTCGTCCTCTTCCTCTCACCTCCCCTGCCCCCTACAAACCCTCCGATGCCCCCACCCCCACCCCCGCCTCGGCTGAACCTCTCTGGTCTCCTCTGAAATTTATTTTGGCTGCAGAACAGATGAAAAATTCAGGAGATGGACATGAGACATGGTAACTGCATTAGAGATATGCTCCACAATCTCTCCAACTACAACCCCATCCCACCCCCCCAACCCCAAACACTAACCCACCCCAACCCAAACCCCCTCTCTACTTATTTCCGACTCCCAAAAAAGTTCTTGGAGGTGAACAGGAGGTCTAATCGCAACTCTTCCCTAATTCTTCCTCTCTCAGAGAGTCTGATCTACGCCTATCTCCACTACTCTCCCCATATCTTTCCACCTAATATTTCCCCTTCATTGCAAGAAGCTTTATTTGTTGCACAGAATTAATTGGATGTGTGTGGAGCAAATATATACATATTAGCACCCGAAGGCTAACACCATTTGCCAGGGTGCTGGAATGAATTCATAATAATGTAATCAGACATGAGGTTCTTTGCTAGTGCTGAGCTGTAAAAGTGGCCACCATTTTTTCATAAATTATTCAATAAATAAAAAATTAAAATGACCCCAGCTTGAAAATATAACTGTGGGGGTGGATGACCCTATAAAATTATGAATTAAAATATTTAATAACAACTTTTTTTCTGCTTTCTGCTCATTTGCGTATTAAGCTATTTGTCTCACTTCACTTGTGTTCATAATCCATAGCCCCCTCTCTCTCTTTCTCTCTCTCTCTCTTTGCTGATTAAAAGTGATCTCTAAATAAAGCCCTCCTTCACCTCCTCCTCTTCTCTCATTCACTTTCTGCCCCCTTTCTGTTGATGTTGATGATGAGTATTCTCTTTCTCTCTCTCCATCCCTCTATCTCCCTTTGGATGCTAAGTATTCTCTCTCTCTCTCTTTCTCTATCCTTTCTGCCTCCCTTTAGATGTTGAGCATTCTCTCTCTTTCTCTCTTGCTCTCTGTCCCTCCCTCCTTCTGTCTCCCTTTGGATGTTAAGTATTCTCTCTCTCTCTTTTGATGTGAGGCATTCTGACATGGCGGTGGTGATTTTGTTCTAAATCCATTAATGAGCGGGGCTGTTTGACTTCCTGGAATCAGGACCCTACAGTATGCCTCAGCTTGACTCAAGAGCCTACCTCAAAGACCATACAAACCTCCTGTGGCGTTTGTCTACCTGTCTTCACCACACGTATATTTTTGTGTGTGTGTGTGTGTGTGTGTGTGTGTGTGTGTGTATGTGTGTGTGTGTGTGTGTGTGTGAGAGAGAGAGAGAGAGAGATGTGGAACAAGCTGCAGGGTAACGTGGTGCACTCATGTAAATCATGCAGTTTGCCCTGTAGGTGAACGTGTGTGTGTGTGTATGTGTGTGTGTGTGTGTGTGTGTGTGTGTGTGTTTGTATATGCATGCACACTGCTATCTGTATCTGTATGTTCTTGTCCTTAAATTGGTTTGTGTGTTTGTGTGTGTGTGTGTGTGTGTGTGTGTGTGTGTGTGTGTGTGTGTGTGTGTGTGTGTGTGTGTGTGTGTGAGAGAGAAAGAGACAGAGCTTCAGCAAAAGATATTCTTGCCATATTTTTCATGCTGATTGCCTCTGTGATTAATGTTGTATGTACGTATGTGTGTGTGCATGTGTGTGTGTCCTTGTTATTTCGTCTGGCATTACTAGTCTCTGAGGGGATGCTCAGCCCTCCTCTGTATCTCCCTCCAGCATCTGTCATGGTGATGGGGTTTCATCCTGTTCTCTCTGGATTAAAACTTACTGGGATTAGCTCCTCTGAGCATCACTCGTTGCTGGGTCTGATGTTTCACCGACGCCCAAATTCACAGTCCCTCTGCCTCCCATCATCTTATCGGGGATAGATTGGCTCTGTCTCCTCTTGCATCAGTCCTCAATTTCCTGAGCGAGAGGGATTTATTTGTGCATGATCAGAATTGCCTATTCACTGTCTGCCACACAGGCCAAGGACATGCATCTCCATTGTCCACCTGAGCTGTGAGTTATGCTACTTCAGGGAGGTGGAGAGAATGAAAGAGAACCAACATTCTCAGTCATGTAGAGCACTCTGCTTAGAATGGCTTATTGTTCACTGGATGCGGAGGAGGGAGTGTATGACCATATCAGCATTGAATGTGTGTGTGTGTGTGTTGCAGCATTTTTCTACATGCATATGCCTATGGAAGTGTATGTTTAGTGTTTACTGTTTACTGGAGGGGTCTGTTAGAGGTCGTTAAAGGTTAAAGGCCCAGGATGTAGAGGAAACTGAAGGGTTGCCGGTTCGAGCCCCCGGTTCCTCCTGACCCTAGACACCATACCTCAAATTACTCACAGGGAGCAGTTTGGCACCTTGCATGGCAGCCTCCGCCACCGGTGTGTGAATACGAGTGTAAATGGGTGAATGTGACAAATTGTAAAGATCTTTGAGTGCTTGAAGGAGTGGAGAAGTGCTATATAGACACAGTCCATTTATCATTTATACCAAACAAGACCAAACATACCATGCCAGAGAAGTAGCTCCCCTCACTCTGTAAGAGGAATGTTTTTTAATGGTGTGTGCTTAGAGAATAGAGTTAGTTAGAGAACAGGCTATTATGTTTTGGCAATGTGAAGTCTTGCCAATAAAACTCAAATTGAACTGAGTTTGCAGATTATGTGGAGATATTCGCCCTGCCTTTAAAACATGTCATCTTGCTAGAGTGCCTGTGTGTGTACGTACTGCATGTGTTTGAGTGTGTCATGAAACAAACACACAGGGTTATCTGGGAGCACATGAATATACGTGCAGACTGGGAGACTCACGGCAATGTTGTAGATGATCGCATGTGTAATCATGCCTATTTGTGTCTAAGTGTGTATGTGTGTGTGAGAAAGAGAGAGAGAGAGCATGTGTGGGTTAGTACACATGGTAGAGTGTGAGTGCATATAAGTGTACTTGTGGGTACATGTGTGCTAGCATGTCCATGTGTGTGTCTGTGCGTTTCTCTGTGTGTTTATGTGTGCTTTTGTGTGTGTGTGTTTAGCCGTGTGTGAGTGTACAGTACGTGATGCTCGCTTTACTAGGCACTGAAGTGCATCTCTCTCTCTCTCTCTCTCTGCATTGACTAAGAGCAGGAGCTCATCTCCAATAAAAGTTTAATGGAGAGCTTTGTTCGTGCAGGGGCTCATCTCTCTCCATTAGTATCCAACGCTGCCCCAGGACATGTGCCACAGAGCCGGGAGAACGCGTGCTGCACAAACCGCAACCTCACTCATTTACACTCCCAAATTTAATTTCATTAAGAGGACAAATCCTATCCACAGTCCCCTGACGACTCTCTCTCTCTCTCTTTCTCGCTTTCTCTCTGTGTCACTTCTGAAACACTTCCTTTAGCGCCCATGGGCATACTTAAAAGCCCTGCATTACATAAAGTCCTTATCTCTGAATTTTATAAACCCCTGTCTTTATTACATTTGATGTCTGCAATGGGTTTGTGCATTGAAGGAGGAGAGCTGGGTTTTGCTGGGGAAAAAGCACTGTCTGTGTACTGGGGTGTCAGAAGCGCTGCTTTGAGGGAGGAGGATGAGGAGGCACAGGCAGAGCGAAACCTGTATGTGTGTCTGAGAGAGAGAGATGAACAACAGAGAGGGAGAAAGGGCTCAGGAGGCTCTGATGTTGTCGAGTCATGAGTAAGCTCCATCCAACACAAAGTCCATACCTACTTTAATTTTCAAATCTGTTTGCTTCCAAACAAATCAAACTTTGATGGTAATTTTGGATGCATTTATCTAAGGTTGATGTTTGGACGGATGTATTTTTGATGCAAGGGAAAAGGATGAGCAAGACAATTTCCTGTAGAATTTTTCATTCAGTTCCTGAAGGCTGAACTAAGGCAACCTTCCTGGATAACTTTCAGCATCTCCTAATGGTACAAAATTGGCATTGTCTAAGCTCTTTACACAAGAGAACGCAGAAAAGACACTAAGCAAGTTCAGAAGACAGACCGCTAGGAAAACATCTTAGGAACCTAATTAACCTTAGTCTACATAAATAATGATCACTGTGAGTGCCCTCAAAAGTGAGGGGACCGAGGACCCAAACCTGTCTGGATAGAACATCATGATTGGTTCTCATCCAGGCTAGATCTGGGCCAAATGAGGCCAGTCTGTTACTCTCTGTCCTTTTCAAGTTAAGAATGTGGCAAACTCAATGCTTAAATACTAGTGGAAAATCTCTCTTGGAAGCTGCTACATTGCTATTAACAAAGGGCATGTGACTGCATGGGCAAATGTAAAGAATACCCTGTGGTGTAAAGGTATGATAAATACCCTTTGGATTGAATCTGTCTCTCGTCTGTGTCAGCGGGAGAGAGCAGTAACGATTTCCCACGTGTTTGATTGGGTGCCAATACAGAGGTGCATACATTAGGAAGGGCCCATGTAAAACATTAATCAAAGATAGCCTTCCCAGTACAGCAGAGTGATGGATGGCCCTGTCTCGCCAGTTGAAAGTAATCACTCTCAAATGATCACACACACACACTAATCTGACTAAATGACATAGACATCAAACATGCATGTACATGCATGTACTGACTCACAAATGCATGAAAAAGAACTTTCACTGTAGATGAAACACACACACACACACACACACACACACACACACACACACACACAGCAACTGCCTTCACCTTGGTCACCTCTCTGTGTTGTCCTACACAGATGGCCATGGGCACTCTCATTGCTCTCCAGACGCCCCTAGCAACAACTCACCTGTCCCCCAGCGAGCACAACATCCTGGGGCAAAATCCAGTTTTGGCCGCCCTCTTCACTGAAGCCATCACACTCCTCCAATGGACCCATGGTCCTGACACACACACACACATACACGCACGCACACACACAAACACATACACACACACGTTCAACCAAGTTTATACTCTACCATTGAGTTAAGAAGCTCCTTGCTGAAAGAGGAGCTGTGTATGGCCCACAAAAAAATAATAAATTGCAGTAATGCAACTTGTCACAGAGACGTCATCACAGGGAACAGAAAACTGTACAAACTGACTGACTGACTTTGGATGCTTGGTTGTCCTTGTCATGTCATGGATAGGTTTATGTGTTAGCCTGGCAGAGTTCTCTCTCTCACTCTTACAGACACACACACACACACACACACACACACACACACACACACACACACACACACACACAGACAGAGCCTGCATCTTCAGATGCTATTACAATTAGCTGGGGGAACACACTTTACTCTGTTGTCAGTTTCTACTGGTAATAGGTTATCAGAAGATATACTACATTAACAGCATATACAGTGCACAGAATCAGGATGAACACACTCACACACATAATGTCAACATGAACAGTATATCTTATCTTAGCCAAATACAGGTCCACACACACAAACACCCCCCCACACACACACAGACATACACACACACACACACACACAGAAAAACATCCTCGAGACAGATGTGTCTTCAGATCCATCGCGCCCCCCACCCCCACCCCTTCCTTCACCCCCTGGGCCTTTTTCGCTCTCCCTCAGCGAATCATTTTTCTGCATCTCTGTCAGACAAAGAGAGTGAGAGAGAGAGAGTGAGAAAGAGAGAGAGAGAGAGAGAGAGCGAGAGAGAGAGAGTGAATAAGAGAGAGATAGAGAGAGAGAAAGGGTGAGGGAGAACCAGCACAAGAGAATATTGCACCGCACGATAATGGATCCGCTCTCATACCTTCCACCCACAGGTACCTCAGCTCACTCCAAATCTCATTCCCAGGGCGAATGCGAGACAGAACCGGAGGGAGCAACAGCATTGTCTATGTCAGAGAACACATCACACAGCTCAATCATTTATTTCCTGGGTGTAAAGCCTGGAGCATTGTTACTGAATTTCATATAGGCTAGGTCTGAGTTCTGCACACTTATAAAAATAATCTCTTTACGCCACTCACACAGAATAATCTCAATAGATTACTATTATTATGTTCATCATGAGTGATTATGTTTAATCACTTTCATTGACAAGGCATTTAATATTTCCTTGCACCCTTTGCCCATTGTATATCATTGCCTTTTGTATTATGCACAGGTTACCAGTGCAAAGCATCATGGGACCACTGAACCTGTCAAGGAGCAGTCTTTCTTCACTTCACTTGAAGTACAGTCTGTCTTTCTTTGCAGAACCTCTTCTAACCTCTACCTTTTTGTTCATATGAACATCTGCCCTGTGCTCTGATTGGTTGAGATGGTGCAGCCTATTGATAATGCACTCCCTCCTTCCTGTCAGAGCGCTGAACTGGAGTTCAACTTGCTGTTGCTCATTCAATTAGAGACACCCACACACACACACACACACACACACACTCTGGGTGTCATGGAGATAAAACTGATAAGCCAGTAACAGAGCTGTTTCCCCTCTCTGAGGCTCTCACTGAGCCAATCATGGCCCTGAGCTACAACCACAAAGCTCTAGTTGTGACAGGTTAAATCCGCTTCGAGACTCCCTGCTGCCAGTCACTTTCTGGAAGGTCTCAGCAATTTCATCTGCCCCCTGGTTATGTCTCTAAGGTTTCTTTTCTGTTGACAAACTCTAAACATGCACACACACACATAAGCACACACACACGCACACACACACACACTCACACACACTGTCAAATATGAGAATACATGTCCAACACGTGAAGCACATCCCAAATGCACGCAACGTAGTCTACCCAACTGCACAGCTTCAGCTTCAGTATGTCACCATATCTGTCTAGCCAGGCTAGTGCCACCCAGCACTTGCACTCACTATTGCATTTTGCTACCATACCACATTAGAGAACTCTCCTAAGGCTGCCTCAAATAATTTTTTTGCAGACCAATCATCGAACAGAGGGGGGGCGATGTCAAGACCAAGTGGTAGCAGATGGTTGAAGGCATGCCCAGTAGTTTCAAAGTTCATAGAAAGTATCTGCTCACTAGAAAGAGCAAACGTGCCTTTTGAGACATGCCGGGCTCTTTGCACGAAGTTGTAGCTTGATTGTGGAGTCATTTTCCTGTTTCAAGACCGTTCCCTTATCAGGTGCGATCCCTAACTTTCCTTCAGTTTCCTGAAGGAGTTTCACAAAGCACAACATAAGCATAACATCATAATCTGGTGTAGTGACTGTAAACGTTTCTAAGATCCCATATACATATTACTGTCTAATTGGATCAGATGTCCCACAAGCAGCTATTCTGGGGATGCGATTGCAGTCTGCTATGCATTTGCTTCACTGGCTATCATTTTGGGCTGGCTACATCAGTGATGCTTCACTTAAATCATACATATGTAATACCTGACAAAAACACTCATGACTCATTAAAACTGCTAATTATTTATATCCTTCAATGCAGTTAGCATGCGCTCTCCATAATAGGGCAGACTGAGTTATGCATTCCTATGGCCTCTTGTAACATGCAATGACTAAATTCGCAGACAAACTACACACACAATGTCATCCTCCTGGCATTTCTTTCTATCTATCTATCTATCTATCTATCTATCTATCTATCTATCTATCTATCTATCCATCCATCCATCCATCCATCCATCCATCCATTCATTTATTACTGCAAGAGCTATAAATACCACAGAGGGGTTATTGTGATCTTTATTTCTAGTCTGCCCGCATAGTGCCAGCAGAGTGAATGAATGAAGGTCAAAATGAAGGAAAGTCTCAAGTCTCACACAGTTGACAGGTCTCAGGCTCTCACGTCACACATCTTTCCTCATGCAAACTTTTGATGTAGCCTATAATAACATGGAAGTATCACATTTTGTATGTCTACACATTGTCTCACACACATAACCTCACACAATTTAGACATAACAGCACTCCTCTGTGCTACTCGCCCACCCGGATGTAAAGGATAATACAATTTATTATTTTTCTAAACTGAGGTTCATTGGCCTTGGCTCATTTTCTGTAGGGAACATTAATCAGAAAAGGTTCAAGTTTAATCACAATCATTTTTTTATTAAAAAAAAAAAAGGTTTGAATTGTTGAATTAAAAGCCCCTTTTGCAATGGGTCCACCAGATCCTGCAGGTCTCCCTGTGTGTAAAAAAAACAAACGAAGACCCTAATAGGGATACATGCAAGTCAGTTTATCAGAAAACATAGCGAATGCCTAAAGATCATATAACAATTGAGCTTTCTTTCGTAAACTTTGCATCATAACCTTTCCGGTGATGCTAGTCACAACGATTTGTGAGTGAATCTACTTGTATTTACATCACATTATATGCACTTACTCTGCCATCGCAGATATTATACCCCAAAATAATGCATTTTTGCCTTTCATGTGAAATTAGGAATAGGCACTTTCCTCTTCAAATGGTTCAGTGAGGACATTTACAGTTAATGAAGCTGTAATGAAGAAAATACAGTCCATCTATTTTGAAAAATTGCTTAAGCCATAGAATAGCCTTCCCAACATCATGATTTCTTATCATGAGATAAATAAAGACATAGGTGCAAAGAAAAAAATTAAAACAAAGAAAATTATATCCAAATATATCTTTTATCCAAAGTGACATTTTTTGTCAACTATCAATTGTTCAGGGCCAGTCACCCATAGAGCAACTTAGGGTTAACGGTGGCAGCTTGGATACGAACCCACAACTTTTTCAGGCTACTTATGAATGTAATGATGCTTCATCACACCTATATCATTATAATTAAAAAATGGAACAGAACATGAGTTCTGTCAGTCCCTAAGAGCAGTCTCTAAACCCTTGCACAGCCAGCCATCTGCCAAGTGTTTCACTGCAATCCCAGTCCATTTGTCCATTACTTTCCACTAAATTCGTCTGAGGTCATTATTTTAGTAATTATTTTAGTAATTATTTAGTCTTCTCATATCTGGTTCCGCGCTGGTGGAATGAACTCCCAAATGCTACCAGATCAACTGATACCCTCTCCACCTTTAAGAAACTTGTGAAGACCCAGCTCTTCCAAGAATATCTCCTGGCGTAAACTTTGAGAATGCACTTAACAATTTAATTTCTCTGCACTATTGCACTTTCAACTTAAAATGGTGCAGTTTCTATGTTAGCAATATGAACCCCTTGTTTGTTCTTTCATTGTGTCGTAGCTTGAATGTTATCCTCTTTTGTAAGTCGCTTTGGATAAAAACGTCTGCTAAATGCCTAAATGTAAATGTAAATGTAATGTTTTTTTTTGTTTTTTTTTTTAAATTGCTTGCATTTCAGAATGATGCTGTGCCTTGTTTGCCTCGAAGTCACATGCTCATGCCTGCATGCTCACACATACACACACACACACACACACACACACACACACACACACACACATGCTACAGGCAGGCTATATTATTGCGTAAATGGCCGAAATGATCAAGTAGTCTTACATAGCAGTATTGGTAACATGGCCATAACGTGATATGACAGAGTATCAGGCCATAGGGAACACGGAAACAGTGCACAAATACTGCAGGCAGGATGTCACTTCACAGTGGAGGACTCTCACAGTGTCAGTCAGTGACACCTCTCTAACATGACAGATGCTATCTTTAACTTTTCACACATCACAATGTTAGGAAACGCAAACAAACTTGAAAGGAAAGGAACTTAGAAATGACGCAAATAATGCAAATATGCAAGATATGAGTATTTTAAAATTCTGCAACAGAAACGTTATAGACATCGTTAATTAGACATATTTAGATGGAAGAAGCACACAGAGGAGAAGATGTACCAAGGCATTAGCATCTGTTCAAAACCTTATTTTGCCACTACATGTGCCTCCAAGCATGACATTGTGTGTACGCACATGAAAAGGTATTCTGTTACCTATGGTACCCTAGAAGTGTCATGACAAGATTTCTGGACATCAAGTAAACATGCACTCAAGTTTACTAAATTTTTACTATATTGTGCTCTCAATTTCTTTCTCTTAGACAGGAGGATTGGTGTGAATATTTGATTTGAGTTTGTTACATTAACAGTCTCAAAGGAACTAAAAACATTACCATCAGACAGGGATGTTGGCTGCATAAAAACAGCCGATAACCCAGGTCATCCCATGCAGTGCAGCCTGGGGTTTGAACCCGCAACTTCACAGCAACCTTGGATCTGAAGTTGAGTGCCCTAGCTAGTTGACCGAAAAGCCCACGCTCAGTCAACTGACAAGGAGGCTATTGAGACTGTGGGAGCGAAGTTTACTACTCTAGCTGCCATCCATTACACTCATCTCTCTAAACCTCACTCCCATCCAGGTTCACAGCTCCATGAGTAGGAAGTGTATTCACAGACTAGAAATAAAAGAAACAGCAGAGAATATATGGGATAGCTTGTTGCCCCTCATGTCTGTTGTCAACAGTAGGGTGACCAGATTTCAAGGGCCAGTCCCCGATTTTGGTTGTCTGTCCCCGGTAAAATGCAATGATACCCACTTTATCCCTGATTTGTGAAGCTAAAGCATTACTTATTTGAATGATATTAACTGTAGAAATAGAACTGTCCCTAGTTCCCAAGGTAAATTCCCGGATTTTCATCTCAGAGGTCTCACAGCACCTCAGTCAACGGTGCTGTCCGTTTTGCTACTGGGGATTATTTTAGCGATGTGCTTTAAACTGGTTGAGACCGATTACCAAAGTTGTTCACTGTTTATATTACAACATGCTTTGACTAACTAACTCAAAATATTTGTTTGTAAGTGGAGTAGAATACCTCTCTGTTTGCGGACACCTTATTATCATCTGCTGAGTTATTTTACGATTGCAAAATTTTTTGATTCCTCGTAATTTTGTCATCTATTGACTCCATTCAACCGTGCTTATGACTGAATGACAGCGTGCAGTCATTGGCATTGCAAATTACAGTTGGAAGCTGTTTACTTGATGAAGTGAATGTTGAGTAAATTCTGTGTAATGTGGCAATGCACAGCGTGAACTGACAAGGGCTTGGCTTGTGTTGCTGTGGTAGTGCATCTGCTCCACAAAGACTCGAGAGTGAGTCTTTTCTGAGTGTGCCTCATGTTGAGAAAGTGAATGTTCACCCCCCGATAACCTTAAACCTGTCAAGATTTTAGATGTACTCAGAATGAGACAGAGGCCAGAGATGTTGTCAGGGGTTTTTGTGCCACTGCAAAAAAAAGGCGAAAAAAAGGTGTGTGTGAGCTGTCAGTCTCTTCACAGACACACACACACACACACACACACACACTCATACACAGGCATCCACACTCACACTTGCACATGTTCACAGGGATCACAGAATGTTTTCAATCCTGTTTGAAAACATATAAGAGTATACAAATCCTGCGTGTGTGTTTCTGTGTGTTTGTGTGAGTGAGTGTTTCTGCGTGTTGGTGTGCTTGTCTATCTGAGTATGCATCTAAATGTTTATGATAATTTGTGTGAGTGTGTTTGGATGTGCATGTATTTGCGTGTGAGTGTGTGTGTTTGGATGTGCATGCATTGGTGTGTGTGTATGTGTGTGTGTGTGTGTGTCTGCCTGTCTGTCTATGAGTGTGTTTGTGCATGCTTGTCTTTGTCATTTCCAAATGCAAATTTGCTGCTGGAACAGGGGACAGAAGTGCAAATGCCACATTTGAAAGTCTATTGTTTGCTTGGGTTCCTCTGTACATACAAATTAAAAATGCATTTCCTGAAACATCTCACTAATCGGAACAAATCTCTGACACCCCCCTCCACACACACACACACACACACACACACATAAACATTTCCTATAGCCTTACAGGATACATAGTATTTGTGTGTGTGTGTGTGTGTGAGTGAGGTTAGGGGGGTGTATCTCTTGTATCCTAATTGTGCCATAACAGTCAGATTGGTTTGCTGCAGAATGCTATTTAAGATCCAGGCACACAGGCTGAACACACACAAAGAGACACACACTCACGTACATACACGTGCACACAAGCATGTGCGCATGTGCGCATGCACGCACGGAAGCAAGCATACACACACAAACACACGCATACACATTCTTCCTCATGGACTGATGCACTGATGTGCACACCCATAGACACACATACACACACACAGCCACAGTCACACACACACACACACACACACACTCAATCACACTTGGAAACACTTATAACCACACCAGTGAGTTTTGGCAGCTGACGGCCATTCATCAGAGTCCTTGACCTTCTCGTGATGGAGGTGTGTGAGAGACTCAGAGCATCCTTCCAGAAACTTCTTCTTCAGAGAGGGAAGGAGTAGAGGGGTAAATGTCACACATCAGCCCTGACAAATGACCCTACCTCTGTTTTTACCCCTTCCTCTGTTTTTACCTATTCAGTCCTATCCTCAAACACTCCAACTGATATCATTGTGCAACAACAATTGATTGATTGATTGATTGATTGATTTGAGTTTGGACATTGTGCTGCATTAGCAGTTTAGCTTGCATGTTTGCTTGTGTGTGTGTGTGTGTGTGTGTGTGTGTAACATTGGTTTTACTCACTTTTCAAGTGTCCACTAAGGTCTCCGTCACTCTTGGTCTCTACCCCTCCCTGTGTGTGTGTTTATGTGTGTGTGTGTGTATGCGTTTGTGTGAGTAAAAGGGGGTGGTGCGGGGCCAACAGTAATGCTTTGTCGTCAGCACAAGCTAACCTGTGATTAATAGTCTCTTCACAATGTGCCAACGAACTCATTTGTAGTGCTGTCGTTCGACTTGCCGGCTTGCTTGCTCTGTGCCCCACAGAACATGAAATCCATTTATAAAATTAACATTCCACCGCAACAAGCAACTATTTACATCAGTGTCGTCATGTGTGTATGTGTTCAGTGTGTGTGTGTGTGTGTCTATATTAGAAAAAAAATGCAGTGAGTGAGAGGGAGAGCGTTTGAGAAAAATAAAAACGCACAGGTTTTGTTTCACATCTGTGTACTAGGTATTGTTATCTGAGTGTGTTTGTGTGTGCGTGTTTGTGTGTCTATGTGGTGTATTGGGTATTTGACATACAGAGAACAGTACATCTGAGAAAGACAGCCTGGAAGACAGAGACACAGTGAGATACTGACAGGAACAGAGAAAGAGAGACAGAGAGAAAAAGGAAAGAATGACAGAAATGAAGACAACTGGAGAAAGAAAGAGAGAGAGAGAGAGAGAATGATCAAGAAAATATGGAACAGACAGAAACTAATAACAGAAAGAGAAAGTGATGGAGGTGAAGAAACGAGAGTAAGAGAGAGGCAGAGAGAGACACTCTCTGACAGACACAACAGCGACGTGACTCACCTCTCAGTGGCATTTTCGGTGCGGGTCCGGTTGACTGCCGCAGCTGGGGTCCGGTGCAGTCTGGCCGGGTCGGAGTGATTTCATCGGTGAGTGGCAGTCTGGGCTGGCGCTCCTGCCGAGGCCTCCACCTGTGCTACTGGTTAATGGAGCCCGTCCTGAGAGCTGACCCACTTCTGACGCCCCGGGGGCCTCACACAACCCGCCCCTGACCAGACCTTCCTTTCGCTTCTAGCACACACACACACAGACGCAAACAAACAAACAGACACACACACACAGGGTGACGCACACAAGCAAACGTACACACACTCACACACACACACAAACACAGTGAGTGTAGACATGCAAAGAGTCACCTGTACAAATCTGCACAAAAGCACACAGGTGTATACACACATATACAGACATTGATGGTCACACAAATGCTCCATCGACATTTACAGACCCAGACCACACACATGCGCACACACACATACTGAATGACATATCTGTGGGCCAGCCCTGACATGGACCGCAGGTTGGGAGTTTGATGGCACACAGCAGGGCCAAAATGGTTCACAATATTAAGGTAAGGTAGGTCAGAGGATTCTGGGGTGTATACGTATGTGTGTGAGCACAAGCTCAAATGTGAGTGTGTGTGTCTGTATGTGTGTGTCTGTGTGTGTATGTGTATGTGTGTGTGTTTGTGTGCCAATACTTTTATCACGCACAAGGCGCCAGATGGAACTGTGAGTCACACAGGATTTATTAGTCAATCAGGAAAAAAAAAAATCACCAGAGCAGCCTGTGCTCCCTCTACCTCAATCAGGTTAGAATTTATGGCCAAGATATCACAGTGCTACAACAACAGGCATTGATCACACTCATTTGCACAAATGCAATCTGCTATTGTTTGCCCATGCAAATCAGAAACAAAGAGTGATCTGGAAAGCTTTGCTTTTTTTCCCTTCTGGACCACGAGACAAAGAGCTAGACACAACCTGAACACACACAACAAACACATTAGCCTATAAATCTGTCCCAACTTTGGTAGAATTATTTATTATTCATCAAATGTTTTACATTTTATATATATATATATCATTAAATAATTAAATTTTATATCATTAAATAATACATAAGACTAGAAAAGCACTCGGAGAGCGCAGCCAAGGCAATATAGGGTGACTGACCCAATACAAATTGCAGACGGTGTTCTAGATCACCACTGAAATTTATTTCATTTTTTCATTTATTTCATCTGTTCATTGTCCTAATTCCCATGTTGTCTGAAAACTTCCAACAGCAGTACTTTTCAAGTTATCTTGCTCTCAGGAAGACAAACAAACAGACATTCAGATGGACAAACGTAACCTCCTTGGAGGAGGTAAATATGCTCAATGTCTTTGTAACTTTTGTCAGACTTTTGTTAGCCACCAGTGGCATCTATCAGTTGCTTTTCAGTGTTTGCCAAATTTGCAAAAAATCGTTGACAGGGATGTTGGTCTCATTTGAAGTTCTTAGTTCTCATTACAGATTCCAGCCAAGTCCAAAAGTTAATATTGCTTTTGAATGAATACTATCTTTTGGTGATACCAATCAGTATTTGGCCTGATATATTCTGTGGGTGGAATGTATTGTCCAGTTTAAATAATGAAAAATAATCAAAACAAAATAAGACACGTTTGGTTATATGTTAGGGCAAAGACAGCTTGGAGACATTACCAAGGCCTGACAGGCAGATCACAGGTGATTCAGCAACAGGAAATGAGGTCAACGCTGCAGAGCCAAGGTCAGGAGAGGAAGTGTGTGTGTGTGTAGCGGAGGGGGGAAAAGAGCGGCGGGGCTGGAAATGAACTCCACACGCTCCTGAAACCTCGCTGCCTGGCTGGCTGGGCGCGCCTGATATAACACAACAACAGCACGCCTCCACACTGCGCACCACACCATGAGCTGCCTATCTGCCTGGAACCAGCCCAGACCACTGAGCCAGAAGAGGGGCAGAAAGAGAAAGAGGAGGGGGGCAAACACCCCACCCTCAATTCACACACACACAGAAACACACATATACGTTCCACCACCCCACACAGACATACATTTCAGTGTCCTCCCTCCCTCCATTTACACCCATCCAAACCCTCACACACACATACACACAAAGACGCACATGCACACGCGCACACATACACACACACACACACACACACACACACACCCTAGGAAAGGAGCATGGGTTAATTTCACCTCCATGTGTCATCGTCTTGGACATCTGATTCAGTCTTAGGGGTCAGCTTCACTGAACACCCCATCCATGAAAGGAAATAACAAAGACCAATATCATCATGCATTACCACTAACACAGATTTATGTTATCAAACATAACTAAATGTAGTCCTCAGTTTTATGTTGCCTAATCCAACTTATTTCTCAGTTACATGTGACTACACTGTTATCATCTATCATTAAAACGTTCTGTACACAATAGGACTTACAACATTTACACATAATGGAGAATAATGTTATCTATGTTACTTATGAGTTACACATAAAACACATATGGCTAAGCGTAGAGATGGCAGGTGTGTACCTTGGCAATGGTTGACTATCTGATTCTGATGAATGTCTGTGGCTGCAATCAGAGCAATGTATGAGGCTCTCTCAACATCCATTAGCTTGTTCGCAGGCCATTGAAAAGGTTCAATCGAAGTTGTTGGGAGACACAAAGCAACTAAGTGGTCTGGCAACGTCGTTTCTAGTGCTTTGCTGTTGGTTTGACCTGTAAAGGCCTTCAAGGAGAAATCCAGTGTGAATCGATCCATAGCCCTGTTGAATCGGCAGCTAACACTAAATGAATGCCTCAGAAAGTCACTTTAAGTTTAATTATCCTACCTATCCTCAGCTAATGTTTGTTGCTGGTTCACTTCGGTCTCTGTTGTATCAAATTTTCTGGTTCTTTTACCTACAGACAACACTTGGTGACCTTAAACAACAGAGCCATTGGTTAATTCACACTAGATTTCCCCGTTAAGATACTTAGAGAAAGGCCAAATCAAAAACAAAAGAAAGTATAAAGGTCTAATATTTTGTTGCTTATGTATAAATGGCAAATTAAGTACATACATGACAAATTTCCCAAAGTTTTATGGCCATTTATATCACAGTATATTACCATTCAGTGACTATTCTCATATACTTTTATGAGCAGTCTATGTGTCTCTCATTATTCAGATTTGTTTTTTTTCCTTCTTTTTTTTCGTCAGAGAAATCTCTGTCTTTTTTAAAAACACTGAGATTATTCTGTAGCCCTTCAGGAGACCCGTATCTCCCTCCCTCGGTTCTCCTCTCATTTTCACTACGCATGCAGAAACAGAAGCTTAGTTTGACAGGAAAATCTAATCTTGGAACCTCAGGTGTGTGTGTGTGTGTGTGTGTGTGTGTTGTATTTGTCATCTCAAATGCTTACCCAGGTGGTGTTTTGCAGGTGACATGTCAAGTTTTGTGCGTAGAGAAGAGGGGTGGAGTGGTGAAGGGAAGGGAAGAAAACAGTGACAGATTTCTGAAAACCTACCTCCAGCAGCTACCCGTGTCTGTGTGTGTGTGTGTGTGTGTGTGTGTGTGTGTGTGTGTGTGTGATTCATTTAATAAGTAAGCCCTCGAAATTCTGATCACACTTGACATGGAGAAAATTGGACAGGTATCATTACCGAGGCCGAGCTACAAAAGCAAGAGTGAGTGAGGGAGAGAGATGTGTATGTGAGTGTATGCCTATTTTTTTATCTGGAGTGTCGGTAAATCACCCAAGAGCCGTGTGATTATACACACAACAGGGCTATGATGGGATTAAGACACGCAGATGATTTGACTTAAGTGTTAATTCTCCAATGACCCCGGGCCACATCACAGGCGGTGTACGCGTGTGTGTCTCGTGTGTGGTGTCGGATTTTATGTGGTGTCTAATTCCCTCAGATTCCCTTCCCAAGGCGTCCTTTGCCATAGCCACCGCTGCTTTGATTGATCCACCCCATTAGAACTTCAAAAGCCACTCCGGGTATTGTAACGGGATTTAAAGATTTATTTTTTTCCTCTTCCCGCACAGGCACATCTCCCCTACAAAAATCAATCACTGTTGTTTGAAGGCATCACTCTCCATGCTACAGCCTTTCTTACTCAGCAAAATTCTGTGGCCAAAAGAAAAAAAAATTGGTCCACATCAGAGGGTGGCCTTTTTCTAGTTCTTAACAGAGAGATGGGGAGTTACAGTAATCTCGTCTTAGCCTTTGCTGTTGACCAGATCAAAGAGAAACGAAATCTCTGCCGTCCGGAGGCTGCGACTCAATTACCATTTAAATCCTGAAGATGCACATGGAGGGCCATGCGGAGTGATTGAACTCAGCCTAAGATGGCAGCAGATGCTTTCAACCTTGAGCTTAGTTTATGCAATGCGTGCGTGTGTGTAATACCTGCATGATATCGCTGTGTGTGACACTCTGTTGGCAGTTACTTTTGTGCATTACAGTCAGCAGACTGATAATGATGCTTCTTCACCACAGTGGAATATTACCCAGAGTTCTGCTTGGCTTGGTCTGTCGATGGGTCAGATGTGCTTTTCAAATCAGACAAAGTGATAATATGCAGACACCACTCAAACCTCTGATCTATGTCCTTATGTGGGAATTCATGCATGTATGAGTTTGTGTGTGTATAGGTTTGAGGGCAAATATGAAATGTTTATGTTCATGTTTCTGTGTGTTGTGTGTGTGTGGGGGGTGTGTATGTGTGTGTGTGTCTGTCTGTGTGTTGTGTGCGTGTGTGTGTGTGCAGCATCTGCACTAAGGTAATTAAAGGGCAAAAGATGGGTCTGGAGGCATGGGATTGGAAGCAGATAATTAGCGTGTTCTGGAATGGGAATGGGAGTCCATCAGAAAACATTTCAAATATGGGAGCACTGTGTGTACTCCGGCACAAAGCTCTTGTCTGTTTATGTGAGCTTGATTGTTTGTTGAACCATATTCAAACAGCTAGTCTGTTTTATCAGGAATGTTTAATTAATTGTGGTTTTGGAGAGAATAAAATATGTTAAATCAACATCTGACTGTCACAATGAAAAAAATGGCTTGTTTTTTTTGCAGAAACACACAAAATCCTGTTTGCTGATACTTAAAAAGTCATTATGGAACTGAATGCCCAATTATAAGCTCTCTCCCTCTCTGCCATTCTGTCTTTTTTTGCCGCATCCAAATATTTTCCATGACAATGAACCATGTTCATTGCGTGAGATTGAATTTGTGTCAGTACAATCGGAATAAGTGCCTCACGACAGCGATCCACACTTCATGTAATACAGCTCTTGCATTCATTACCAATGTAAAAAGCCTTTCCTTTTAAAACAGCTGTTTTGAGTTAACAGTTAACAGCATATAGCTGGGACTGTGTCTACTGCCTGAATATAGCTTTTACTAATTTACCAAAAGATCCTTTCAATCCTCCCTGTTAGACCTCACTTGCATTACCATTTTACAGTGATACTGACTTCATATCAACATGGTGGATTGTTTAGAATCAACATAAGAGACTATTTGTAATATGTGGGCTGTTCTGTGCAGTGTTGCATTTACATCATGAACACGTATTACCATACAACTATGCTTGTATTACCAAACTGTGTGCAACTACTGCCACTACCAAAGCATCACACTGTAGAAATAGAAATTTAGTAAATTATCTAGGCCAGCTTTGAAGCGGTAAAAGGATGGAATCACGCTGACTGTCAATGACATTACTTGACCTTAGGCAGAAAGTCCCTGCTGAGAATCTTCCCTTTTTGTCTCTCATCTTTTCTCCTCTATTCTGCTCCCCTCTTCTCTCTTCTTTTCTTCTTTCCTCTCCTTCCCTCCTCTATTCTCATCATTGTTCTGTGAAGTTTATTGAATTAGTTCTCCCTCCCCTCAGCTCTCCTACCGAATGGATTGACAACATAGCTCATAAATATGCACGGGTGTTGATTTGTTCTATTATAATTAGATTTATAAATATTATATTTCTAATTATCTTAATTATAATTGCACTACACCTGGAGTCACACAAATACAAATACACACATAGTCTCAAGACATCACATGAAAAGTACAAGTTTTCTGTAATTTCTTCCTGTGTGTGTGTGTGTGTGTGTGTGTGTGTATGTGTATGTGTGTGTGTATGGAAGAGAGAGAGAGAGAGAGAGAAAGAGAGAGAGGGGGGAGTGTTTGTGACAGTAGGGTGTTTCTCTCAAGGGGTTCCCATAGTCCTCCCTGAGACATCATTTCCTCAGCTCTCCATGTGTGATATAGAATGTTCTACCTTGGGGGTAAAACCACCCACTCAGGTAAGATGGCAGCATCTAATCTCAGAATTTATTCTCTGTTTGTCTCCAGTCTGCCTTTGTTTAGTAGGTTTTATTCCGCATGGGTAGATGGTGGAGTAGAAATGCAATTTAGTTCCAATTTATTGGCAATACTGAAACCTATTGTAACTATTTGCCCATGTCAAATATGGAGATGGCAGGTCACAGGTTGTTTGTGTATGTGTACGTGTATGTGTGTGAGTGTATGTGTGTGCGTGCGTGCGTATGTGTGTGTGTTTCAGAGAAAGAGAGAGGATAATAGGTTTGTATGCCCTATTAGGCCAGTTAAATAAAGCTAAATACCTGTAAACCATATGCAACAGCTGCAGGGAGTCAATAGAGCAGATTTCTGTTAACTCTCAAAATGTGTGTGTGTGTGTGTGTGTGTGTTTGTGTGAGTGGGTGTGTTTGCAAAGAGCAATGACATCATCTTGTGCTAGTGCACAGTGTCCGTTTTGAAAATGGCAGGTCCCTGGAGCTCTTACACAGCAGGCTTGTTTGCATAAATAACACAAAGAGACACAAAACACACACATTTAAACACTTGCACACACACACACACACACTCACACATAGACACAAAAGCACAGACAGAGAAACAGACAGACACACACACACACACACGCATGCATTGAAATTTACTTAGTATAGATAGTGACAAGTAAATACATGTACTATACAATGCACACACACACACACAAACACACACACACATGCACACGCACACACCCGCACACACACAGACACACACACAGCAGGGTGATATGAATCAATACCCAGAAGGTAGGCAGGTGTAAATCAATGGAGGTTGTGCTGCCGGAATGCTGTGTGAAACGTGCACAGAGGATTAGAGATAGAGACAGAGAGAGAGAGAGACAAACAAAGAGAAAGAGAGAGAAATGGAAACAAAGTAACTGATAGAATACAAAATCAAGGTAGAACAATATAACTAAGGGAAATACAACCACTGTATAAAACCTCTGAAACAGTAAAGCTGCACTGTAATTACATTCAGTACTTATATGGTAACAACTGAAAAGTTGAGTCATTTCAGTTGAGGCAATTACAGTGTACAAAGTTTCTACCCTTTCACCACTCCAGCTACCATCTGATGAGAACAAAGAGAGGAGATGTGGAGGGAGTAGAGAGAAAGGGAAGAAGAAGCAGCTGTGGCAGAGGAATAGACAGATAGAAAGAAAGAAAAAGAGAAAGAAATAGAGAGATACAGAAAAGGGGAGAGTGAGAGAGAGAGCATGAGAGTGAGAAACAGAGGGAGTAGAGTAGTGTTGAAAGAATTGTAGGATGCAGATGGCGATGCAGACAAACATAAACACAGATGTGTGTTTCATTCTCAGTGAGTGTCGGCATCTCTGCTCAGCCAGACAGAAAGCTTGGAGATGTATGTGTGTGCAAACATTGAAAACTACTGACACCACTGTACACTGAGTACACAAGATAGGGAATATGTGTGTGTGTGTGTGTGTGCATTATTATCTATCATTAAACATGGTCACAGAACAACAATTAAAGGTCTAAAACAAAGACATCAGAGTATTGTACACAACAACACAATTCTCCCAGAACAGAAAAACAGTAAATGCAAAGAACAAATGGATACACATATGTATATACCATTTCAACATTTATATTCTACATCTATCTTATGGTAATATTTCTGTAGTCAATTTTAGTGTAGTTTGTGTATTATGAAGATGAAATAGAAAATAGTCTGAGTCCTAGATTTACTATTTAATAGTCATGGCATTGTAGTGTCTTTGGGGGAAATAAGACCTGTTATGGGGGCTACAGTGCACACACTGCACACAAATGCTGCCCATCAACACCCCAAATACACCTCACACACTAGCCCCACAGAGATCTGGCAACCCCAAACACACCTCACATGCTAGCCCCACCGAGACTGGGCAACCCCAAACACAACTCACACACTACCCCCACCCAGACCTGGCAACTCCAAACACACCTCACACGCTAGCCCCACAGAGATCTGGCCACCCCAAACACCCCAAACACACCTCACACGTTCTTCCTACAGAGATCTGGCAACCCCAAACACACCTCACACACGCTAGCCCCACAGAGATTCTGCAGTCCCACAACCAGTGTGATAGACATAGGGCTTAGGCACAGGGCAGACCTCATGTTACATGATGCAGAGATTGCACACACACACACACACACACACACAAACACGCACACACACACTTTGCGTGAGCACACCTACACATACACAGACACGCACACACACACACACACACTCCTACACCTGCACAGTCTACTTCCTGATCCATCACACAGAGAGAAAGTAATATTTGTCTATCCATAAGATATAAACAGTAATAATACTTCAGTGCAGTCTTCAGATTTGCTTTGATTAAACAGTCGGGAAAGCAATGCCGTGTATTCCAAACTACTTTTTTTATTTGAAATTTGCCTGCTCCATTACCACAGGGAGTTTGAGGTATGCTGATGCATGAGAAAGAAATGGTCATGGTAATTAGTGTAACTGTAATAAATGTAGCTAATAAATTATCGTATTCTGAATGCTCAATCATTTTAATTTAGCCACTGCTGATTTATTTTTAAATAATTCATTATTATTTCTTCATGTAATGCTAAAAACAGAGTAGTGGCTCAGTTGGATTAGTTGAGAAAACATTGTTAAAATGTTTCATGAAAGTCTTGATTTCAAAAACAAATTAAATAGACTCAGCAAACTTTTAATTGAGTGAAATGGCTTTGTGGTGTTAAATCAATATTTCACAACAATATGCCCCAGCTTGAAACAATCAATATTTGAATTCAAACATACAAACGAACGGTATCCATGTACTTTCTACCAATGTGAAAACCTATTATCCCAGCATTATAATTTCAATCTTTTTGTTGATTTCTTCGAAAACCAAAAACCAAACTTCTGTATTATATTCCTTAACTCTGTGATACTAAAGAACTGTATCATTTCCATGTTCTGACTGCATTACTTAGATCAACACAATGTAGTTATTTTACATTTTAAAGACATCTTCAAAGTTAGATAGTACATGGTTTATTAAGCAAAATAACACGAGTGGGAGTGAGGTTGTTCGTGGACATCGTTTGAGTGCCGCAGGTAACCACACCCATGGGGATATCCACAAACAACCTCAAAACCACAAGTGTTATATTGCTGTTATACAACAGTTTAATTGACAACTAACAAAGTTTTAAGAAACCAAATTATATTTTCTACTGTTTAGCTTTCATTTATGTTCATTCATCCTTTGCCCCCCAAAACAGTTTTAAGCTGAGTTTTGCGTCTCCCGTTCCCAAGCATCGCAATAGTTAATCAACAGCTTGGAAGTTCTCTCAATGGAAAATGCAGAGTGATTATTAGCTATGAAGAGTCATCCATGGTATATGTAACGGATAATGGCCGTCAAGGTGTGCTGTTATACAGAATTATACCACTGCTTGATCAATTTTTCTATTGTGATGCGCTATTTAGAATGTGCACTATTTTTAGATAACCACACCCCTATGAAGAAATTCCACTTTTCTGACCATATTACACTTGCATATAAATACGGCCAACTCAATATGAAGTTTAAATGAACTCAGTTCACAGGGTTACAATTTAGCGGTCTGACCGACGTTCGAAGCCCAGCAGCATTTTAACTGGTGACCGAGATGGATGGATTGGATGGATACACTGCATTTGGGAATAAGGGAAACAGTGATTTTTTCTGTTCATTCTTTCTCCATACCAGTTAATCAACGGTGCTCATGCCTGCTTGTTTGTTTGTAAGTCTAATGCCAAGCTCCATATTCACACTACTCCATTATGAAGTCTTCTCTGGAGAGAACTGCCATGCAATGCATTGTGATGTCATGAAAATCATTGCTCTCTCGCTGTAAATGAATGGAACATTAAGATTGGTCAACTCAATGAAAAATTATTGACTGATTATTCGTTGTGAAAAGTCACCTATGGTATATCGTGGGATATCCTCACTCCTAGTGACGTGTAGAATGCATCTCGTCCAATCAGAAATTGGCAAATAGTTTGGCCAGACCTAACTGTTGTATAAAATATGAGAATTAAGTGTCTGGTATTGCCACTCTGTGCCCAGAATGTTTGGTATCACTGTGTAATGTTGATGGGGTAGGGTCATGATCCCATTAGTATTGTGTCTAACTGGGCGCCATCCAAACTACTGCTAAATGGCACTGAATATTGAGATCAAGGGGCACAAATCAATTCTTCTGCTGTGTGTCTGGAAATAAGAAAGTAGATGTGACTTTTGGTCTTTCATTTTTCCTGCACACAGAAATGAATGATATCCTGTTGTTTATATAGAAGGGAAAATGTACCACACATATTTATACCAGTGTTTATGTAAAATGTTATTTAATGGGACAAGGGCAATTTCCATGGTCTATGAACTGAGATATTGTAAGATGATTGGGTGAGCTGTGAGTGGTGTCACTGATTGTGATCAATAAGATAGAGGACTAATGTTATGCTCTTCTTGTTTATGTGAAGGCTAATATACTGGAAACAATGTGTGGTTTATGTGTGGTTGAGTATGATCCCACCCTCCTCACCACCCTTTCTTGTTTTTCGGCAGAAATTATTGGACATAGTGTGCTGTTGTCACATCGATGAAATTGCCCCTTTCCTTCCCTTCTCTCTCTCTCCTACACTTACGTCATCCACCCTTCATCCACTCCCCCACCCCAACCCACTACATCAATTCCTCTCTCCGACTTACCCTCCATTTCCCCCTTTCTCTCTTTCCCTCCATCCGCTCTCGGTCTCTCCCTCCGTCTGCTAGTTGTTGTGGGGCTGCCCTCCCTGCCTCTTGAGTGAGCCTGTGCAGAGTGAAAACCCCTGGAGTGACTGTCACAGCTGCCTCAGAGCACATGGGGAGGGATCCACAGCTCAGGGCTATGGAGAGAGAGAGAGAGTATAGTGTTTGCTTGTGTGTGTGTGTGTGTGTGTGAGAGAGAGAGAGTAAGTGTAGGACAGAGATAGAGAGAGGGAGATGTGTGAAACAGTGAGGGTGGGGTAATGTGAGATATAGTGCAAGAAATGCATACAGAGAAAGATGGAAAGCGCGAGAGAGGGAGAGAGAGGAAGAACAAGAAAGTGATGAATTGAAAGAGGGACATCAGAATAGACAGCGAGAGAAGAGAGAGAGAGACTGAGAAAGAGAGAGAGGGTTGGCGGGGTAAAGAGTTAGGGAAAGAAAAGATCAGCCCCACACACACACACACAAACATATCCCCTGTTAGACATATAAACTTGAACTTACATGTGCACACACACAAACATAGATAAAGTACATTGCATAAATACCCAGGAGATCCTCGCATCCACTGGCTAGACTCCCACTCCAGACACACACAAGCACACATAGACAGATAAATACACAGACTTACAGACACACACACACACATCTTAGGACAGCACTCAGCTTTAAGCTTCCCTCCCCATGATTTAAGCTTGCCGTGTTCCATTTACACATTCACACTGTACCGAACTGATGGGTATCTGTGATATTTGCCATCACATCCACACACACGCACACACACACAAACTCTTCCAACCTTTACGAATGGGCATCCACATTCTGCTTGCTAGTGTTTACTCAGCCCTGATCGATGCCTTTCTGCTCAAACAAAATGGGAGATAGTGTATCTTGGGAAATCTGCAATAATCAATGGCAGACGTCAGCAGAGTAGTTGTTTTGAGAGTTTGTGTGTTGGTGTGTGTATGTTTAATGATATATGTATGCGTGTGTAAGGGATTTTGGTTGTGTGTGTATGTGCCTCTCTATATGTGGCTGTTCCTGTTTGTGCTTTCCTATGTATATGTATGTGTGTGTGTTTGTGTTCATGTGTGTGTGTGTGTGCAAATGTGTGTACGTGTGCGTGTCTGTGAATATGTCTGTAGTGGCAGCAGCAGTGGCAATTTTGTAACTAGCATTATGACATATATGTCTAGCCCACTAAGCCATTGATGGCTATCCATGCTCTGCCAAGCACCGTCACCACCACCTTCCCCTAATCCCATCTCTCTCTGAGGAGTGACTATATATGGGAATAGATGGGGTGAAGCTGCCCGTATTTATCTCCTCTGAGCACTAAGTTGTCTACTGTGCAGTTTGCCAGGGCTGATAAAAGAGCTTGTCCAGGGCAGGGCAAGGCTGGGTTGGGACTAGTTATAGGTTGGTCAGATTACACTATATCAGCCCGATTTAGCCCCGAATTTGTTGTGGTTGACGCATTTCCAGCATTGTATCCGATTATGAAAAGTCGGGTACGACATTGAATGTTGAGTCCGTCTATTTAGCAGATAGCAACAGATACCCTTCAAGAAACATCCACCTTCAAGAAACTCTTGAAGACCCCGCTCTTCCAAGAATATCTCCTGGCTTGGATTTTGAGAATGCACTTAACCTCTTATACTTAATCTCTCTTTTATACTGCACTTTTACCACACTATTGCACTTCCAACTTAAAATAGTACAGTTTTTATGTTAGCAATATGCACTCTTTGATTCTTAGTTTCTTGTGTTGTAGCTTGAAAGTTATCTTTTCAAAAGTTAGCTTTTGTGAGTTGCTTTGGATAAAAGCATCTGCTAAATGCGTAAATGTAAATGTATTTCGCGACTTGCATTTTGTCGTCTGCAATGCTCTATGACACCCCGAAAAAAAAGAATACCTTAGCAGAAATTGGTCGGGAGACGTATGACTTTTTTGACAATGATAATAAGCAACGTGAACGACACTACACTTGTGTCTTATAATGCTCCCACTCTCCCAACCAAGATGCACAGAGAATCTTTGGTTCTAGACTTGTATAATGTGACATTCTCAATTGTAAACGACGATCATAAACAACGATCAAAAAGATTGTATAATCTGACCAAGCCAAAAAGGATATAGGGAATGTTACTGTAAATGGACACTGTGAAAGGTTGACTATGACTTAGTTTTGAAATGTAATGGGTGCTACATTGTGGGAATGAAATATGACTTGTGTGTGTTTGTGATTTATTCAGTTTAAAGTAATATGCTTGTTTGTGGAATGTGTCATTTGTGTGTGTATGTGTATTGTGAGTTGTGAGAGAATGCCTGTGTGTGTGGCTTAGTGTTTGGATTCAGTTAAAAATCCATCTAGTAGTTTATGCCATCACATCCACACACACGCACTGCATGGGCATCTATATCTACCTATATCTCAGCTCTACTACAACCCCATTCTGTACTTAGGTCCCTTAGATCTGCAGACAAAGGTCTCCTTCACGTGGCCTGGACCCACCTCAACCATAAAAGTGACAGAGCCTTTGAGGTAGTGGCCCCACGTCTGGGGAATTGTCCCCCCTTCATTGTTGTCATTCATTTATTGTTTTGTGTAGGCCGCCATTTTGGCTTCTTTGTCTGTTGCTTAATTTCTGTGTTTCTCCTGCTCATTCTTTCATTGCTGCTACTACTTGTAACTTTGCATGTCTGTTGTTTATTGTGTTATGTTTATGCTTTGCACTATTCTCTGAACCACCCTCTGCACTTTGGTCAGTGAAATCTGTTTTAAATCTGCTTTATAAATAAAATTTACTCACTTACTTTATTTTTTGTGTGTGTGTGTGTATTTGTGTGTTTAATCTGAGTGATCATGTGGATACTCTGTGCTTATGTGTGTGTGTATATGTGCATGTGTGTGTGTATGTGTTGCTGTGGAGGCCTGGAAGCACATTGTCTGGATGACCTCAGAGGGAAATCAATCTGAGTGGTTATTAGTTATGATTGTGCGGATTGATCGCTCCCGCTTTCAATGTGCGTCTGAGGCAATGGGGCTGTCTCTCCACACAGCCTGAGATGCTGGCCAGCTGGGAGGAGACCCAGCGATCACATTCATTTAGCTTGATTGACAGCCGACAAGGCATGAGGCAGTGAGCAGTGGCCTTGTCTGGTTAGGTGTGTGTTTGTGTGTGTGTGTGTGTGTGGTGTCTGTATGTGTGTGTTTGTATAAATATGTATGCTAAGGTTAATGTTTACATAAAACAGTGTGTGCACCTGCATGTGTGGTATATTCATGTGTGAATAAGTATGTGCTAATGTTTATGTACACCATAGGATTTATGTGTGTGTGTGTGTGTGTGTGTGTGTGCGCGCGTGCGGATGTATGTGTGTGTGTGTGTGTGTGTGTGTATTTTCAATCATGACTTCTCTGTTCACATTTGTAATTATATGTCACTTTGATGATCAGTGAATTTTTTTAATGGGGTCACGATTGTTCAAAGCTCAGTACATGAAACGCCCAAAGGGAAACGTTTGATAGACCACACATCAGAAAACAACCCACAGTGATCTGAAAGCAATTAAGCCTTGCAGTTGCCTAATCAAGATTACCCATCCACAGGTACCAAACTCAATTTTTTATCCACCCTTTTCTTCTGTAATAGACAGTGTCTGATTGGTAGATCTGTTGGTGGGGGATTGGGGGGGTTCTATCTTTTGATGACAGAATTGCCTGATTGTTTATTCCCCCCACCCTTTTTTAATACACATACACGCACATTATGGGATGGTTGCTGTGGTGAAGATAGTTTATGGCTGTGTCTGCCAAAATGCGCTTGGCTTGTTTCTTCTACCACATAGTTGTGTTTTCTGTGATTTGTATGTCTGCAAATAGGATTGCACAACAACTACATTCATTACAGTTAGTGGAGAGCTAGTGGAGAACCTATTAAAATATTCAAGCGGTTCTGATACACGGGGCCAGCTTACCTTTCACTTTCGCTAACATTCCAACAAGATGGCATTTGGCCTTGGTGGACGTCTGCAATGTCTCAGTGCCCCGCTAGTGTCTCCTACTTATCAGTTTGTGTTTAGTGATAGTAGAGGCAAAGATGAAAGAAGCAAGCTTTTTTTCATGAGCTCAGGAAGTGACTGCCCTCCAGTCAAATCTGATTTTACGTAAAAGCAGAGCATGGTGGTGTGTACCAAGCCATGTTAACGTCATGCTGGGATAAAATGCAAGTTACTCTGCGTATGCAAAAATACACCAGATTAAGTGACGATGTGTGTCTACTGTATGTGTATGAGCAAATGTGTGTCTGTGTGTGTGTATGCGTGCCCATGTGTGCATTTGTGTGTGTGTGTGTGTGTGTGTGAGAGTACAAAATCATGTATCAAGTAATGAGAGTTCAGCCAGTCACTTTCTTATCTCCCCAAGCGGCTGGGATAGACTCTAATGCTTTTTATTAATTAACAGAAGCTTTTATTAATTAACTGATTAAATACAGCCAGACTTTGAACATTCTCACGCTGTTGCTTTCAGTGAATAACCCATGTTTAAGGGCATTCAGACTACACATATGAGTGTGTGTGTGTGTGTGTGTGTGCCTGTGTGTGTGTGTTCGTGCTTGTGTGTGTGTGTGGGAGTGTGTGTGTGTGTATGAAAGTATGGGCTCCCTCAGTGCAGCAGTAAGTGCTGAAAGGGAGGGACAATGGCACAGCTGAGGCAGACCTATGAAGAATTGATGGCCACTGGACCACCATTAAGAGCACACTTGGCTCAATATTACCCCTTTTCTCTCCCTTCCCAGTGGGTGAGGGCAGAGTAAAAGCTTATAAAAGCAGAGAATGGGGGGAACAAAGGAAGATTTGATGGAGAGACATAGGGTGAGTGAGCCAGAGAGATAGATAGAGAGAGAGAGAAAGAGAGAGAGAACAAGTGAGAAAAAAAGCTACATTGCAAGAAGCGCATGCGTGTGTGTGTGTGTGTTGTGCACACGGGGGTGTAGCATATGTGCCCCACAGAGAGAAAGGCATAGAAAGAGAGAATATGGGTTTGTGAGTAAGGAGCAAGTAACATAACGACACTGTGTGTGTGTGTGTCTATATGAAAGATAGAGTTGAAAGATAGAGTCTGTGGGTTTATCAAACATCTTTGTCAAAAGCACATTTCCTATGTTCCATTTGTTGGCAGGCAGTGAGGCGTGCGGAGAGTACTAGCAGAGCACAGGCTTCTAGGAAGCTCCTAAGAATGTGGCCATGGATCCCACTGGGTGTTTTTACTCGCGTTTCCAGATAGAACATGAAATACACTAATGAACATTCTTTTGATGCATATGTGTATGTATATATATATATCAGTCATTGCAGAGTAACTGTTTACTTACGAGCCTCCAGTATAGACATTTCTGCAAATAAACTGAAGCAGTGTTGTGCACTGGGTTAAAAATAAGCCCAAGAGTCTGTGTCCCCCTGGTGACGATGGCACTGCATGAGTGCACCCACGGCAAAATAAACACAAGACCAGATTCTACCTCAGAAGCTACTAGAAACAGTCTGTGGCTTACGAGTTCTCAAATAACAATACAAAATTAAAACAAAAAGCTAATAATAATAATAATAATAATAATAATAATAATAACGGTATGCACATTTTTTAAAGAGCTCAATAGATGTTTTTCTTTGAAAATGACAGTTGCCTGTACTTTGGTGGCCAGACAACCCTGAGGGATATAGAACATCATACCAGTGCAAAGCCACAAAATTACAAGACAGCTGAGAGTCCAAAGTGGTGGGAAACACACATACACACACACACACAGTGTGAGAGAGAGAGAGAGGGGGGGTGAAAGTGCCTGAGAGTTAGATGCAAACACACCAAACGCAAACAGGAGCAGTAAAATTATGGGCACACAAAGGCATACTGTTTCTCTCCTCTGATAAACACTTAAGTCCTGTAAGTAAGTGTGTGTGTGTGTGTGTGTGTGTGTGTGTGTGTGTGTTTGCGTGAATACATTACCAACAGGTTTTCCCCCTTTAAAATGTAGATATTCCACTGCTGTGAGCAACTAACAGCATGTGGTTGCTTTTGAACTATGCTAACACAGTAGGTATGTTTAATGAAAGTATATTTACATTTGCACTGAATATGGTTAGCCGTTTGTAGATAGAGTGATTAAATACAAATTTAAATTGATGGATGTACAGTTTTAAATGTTCAAAGAAAATTTAAAATCTCTTTTTGGACTTAAAGGAGCTTAAGAAGAACTGGTAGCTAACGCTAACCGACTGGTCAAATGAAAACGAAAATGGCGTTTCCCTATTCAGTCTATATTGTACCAAAAATCTTATTCTTCTCATTTGTCCCTGGAGAAAATGCACTACACACACTGTTGCACTTAGGAAAAAATAAGTATCAATATGATAGGTACCTACGTTCAAGAAACAATGGTAAATGTGCAGTAGTTTTGACCAGTGTAGCCTGTGTACTATACTATATTTCATGAAAAAATGTATAATTCATAACTTTACAATTCTCTGACAAGAAAGCTGCAAGCCTGTTGACATGTCTTGAACCTATACACTGCTCATTTTCAGATTGATAAATACCCAGTTTTGCGTAGTAATGTGCACACATATAGTTTTCTGTCATACGATTGTTTCGTAAATGAGGACAGTGAGTGAGTGCAGACCAGATACTAGGTAATACTAGAGGTAGAGGTAAAGGTTGATACTAGATAAGGGGACCCATCCACTTACTGTAAGACTTCTCAGGCTACTCAGGAAAGCGGCAGAAGTCAGGTAGAAAGAGGGGAGCACAGGGAAACGAGAGACAAAAAGGGAACATTTCTGTCAATTTTGACTAAAAGGAAGATGAATATTTATTTGTGGTGTCTGTATATGTGTGTGTGTATTTGTGTGTATGTGTGTGTGTCTATATTTGTGTGTGTGTGTGTATGTGTGTATGTATTTGTCTGTCTGTGTGCGTGTGTCTCTGAGTGTGATTATTTTGAGTCTTTCAAAACAGCTGAGGACATGTTTATAGATGCTCCAGCCTTGACATCACACCTCTACTCAAAAAAACACCCACAAGGGCGGGTGTGAGCTGTGCAGACCGGATAGGACCACATATACAGACAGACAATACAGACAGACAGAATGACAAACAGAAAAGCACACACACACACACACACACACACACACACACACACACACACACACACACATTACATTAGTTCTACCTTGTAAGCTGCAATGAATAAATCTGATCACAAATACATTCAGAAACCAAATGCACACAGCCTAGAAATCTAGCAGTAGCAAATAGTTTTGCTCAGCCAGTAAGTCTAGTCACGCACCATAGGGCCTCAGTAGGTCTTCTACCAAGGCTTGAAAAATGCTTTTTCTTTGTAGAGTCATTGGGTGGGCTTAGAACAATGATGACAGGACTGTGACGGTGCAAAACAACTAAGATGGCTGTGGCCAAGAAACAGCAGTCGTTTGAATCGACTTTGGCATCCACTTTCGAGTTAGACTTGGGCTTTTCTTTGAAAGCTGAGCAGAATAAAGTGAGTTATTCGTTTCAAAGAATGACGTAGTTGCTGTTTTGCTGACATGGCTCTGATTGGGAGTAGCACTATCCTGTTGCTTGCAGAGGCAGTTTGAAAGACATCCACTGATTCCGCCCCTTGGATTGAGCTCGAGCTATTGATCATGGCCAGACCCTACATCTTGATGTTATCAAGGTTTGGCTTGCCAGGCTAAGATGCACACAGAATCAAACATATTTTAGTATCTTAAGTATTTCCTTGTGCACGATCTACCTCGATTCCAACAGGAAGTTGTGTATATGATGATTGCAGGCCTCCCTGCTGTGACTGTTATGGCAAATCAACATTGACATGAGAGACAACCCAAACAGTCATAACACTGGCACATTCCTTAACACGGAGGGGAAAAGGCAAATGGCTTCAGCTTTTCATCACAATATTTTGGAAAACAATTCCTCTCCAATTAGGACAAAAATAGGAAACAGGGAAGACAGGATGAGAGGAAGAAGGGAAGGATAGAGATATAGAGTAGAGTATAACTGAGCAAGTGGGGAAGCTAGTGAAGAAGTTAGTGAGAGAGAGAGGAGTTAAACGTAGGGGCTGATTATATGATGTTAATGATAAACAGCACAGGACCTCAGGCAAGTCTGTCAGTAGTAGGTATTTTCCCATGAGCCTTTTCTCATCACACCCCCACAGCCCTATGGGAAACCTGCGGCAACCTCTGCGGACCTACATCAGGAACACCAACACACACACACACACAAACACACACACACATACCAACATACACACACTGAGGCACCAGTACACAGACATGCACATTCTACTGCACACGCATATATACACACACACACACCGAAGCAAAATAATCAGCACACACTGGCAACGCCATGGTAGGCCTGGCAGCATGGACACACAGCAAGCAAACTAACTGGAGAACATGCTGTGAGTACTCACTTCCAAAGCAAGCACATTATAAGGAGAAGAGGACTCTGACAGGGAAAGCAAGTGTGCGCGCGCGCGCACACACACACACACACACACACACACACACACACAAGATGGAGATTCAAAGCAAAGGGGGAAAGGAGAGAGAGAACAAGACTGCTGATGCACTGAAAGTAAGGGATCTCCAGTAGACAAGTATGACAGGGAGATGACCCAGAAGTGTGAAAGCTGGCCCAGAAGACTATGCCTCGTAGGGCTCAAGCAGGGGACATATGTGCTTAGAGCCAAAAGGATGGCTTTTACGCCATGAGTGTGAATGAGAGTGAAAGAGAGAGAGAGAGAAACAGCATGTGTATCTACATGTGAAAGGTGAAGAGAGGGAAAGAGGGCCAGAGAGCAAGTGAAACTGTTTAGGCTATGGAATTGAAGAACAGAATAAAAAAATGTGTGTGTGTGTGTCTGCCTATATGTATGTGCTTTCATACATGTGCATATGCTAGCCCATGTATGTATGTGTGCTTATGTATAAGACTATGTGAAGACAAAAGACAGTTTTGTAGGTATACATACATGTGTGCGACAGTACATACAGAGGCATAAAAGTGTGTATGTGTGTGTGTGTATATGTGAGACTCAGAAGCACAGTAAATAAGTGAGTGAAGGGGTGTGTGTGTGTGTGTGTGTGTGTGTGTGTGTGTGTGTGTGTGTGTGTGTGTGTGTGTGTGCGCGCGTGTGTGTGTAAAGTGGAACAGGGATGGTCGCCCACCCATGCCCCAGCCACGGGCATCCGAGAGGAAAATTGCTTGGCAACAGTAAAGAGCATCGCCATAGGCACAAATAAAGATGGAGCAGAAGTCTGCTGTCAGAGGCAATTAGAGTTTATCTCTTTCACACGTGCAAAATGTAAAATCTCTCACTTCCTTATACTGTGTTGAAACACACACACAAACGTACATAGCAATGCTCAGTCTCTAACACATTCTTAATCTCTCTCCCTCTATTTCTCTCTCTGTGACACACACACACACACACACACACACGGACATGGACAGTAAATGGGTTTTGCATTAAAAATGCATCACAGATGAGATGTACATGCAAACTCCTCACACACACACGCACACATCCACACCGACTCTGTGCAGACTGATGTAGCATCTCCACGCCAGCACTGCAAAGAATTAGGACCAAAACCTCAACCTTAAATCCATCTGCTATGGTCTGTGTGCTTCACACAAGCTTCATCAAGCACATGAGCAGAGGCATCACCCCCCCGACTCTCAAAATATCACTCTCTGGCATCTCCAGCACAGTAGAATATCAGGATGAGAGAGATGACAGAAAAAACACTGCATTTCAGCTAGGGGCCAAACAAATGAGGCACAGCAACATGAGTAAAAAAAAAAACACATTTAGCTCAAAAAAGTGGCTTGGCTACAAAATGTCTCTTGTCGCTTTACCACTCCCCCCCCACTCCAATCCACCTAACCACTTCTCTATCTCTGTGTGTGAACTCCAAAACATGTGAATGTCATTCCTGTTACATAATGTATAATCCCCTATCAAGTGCATTTAGAGAGGTGAGCAAACAATGTTGTAAGGGCCACAGCCAAGAGCTGCATGTTTGGGACTGCTATTTACATCACTACAGGCAGCCTCCAGAATGTTCCTCCCAATGACTGTGAAACAGGGTCCTTCTTACAGGCAGACAATGAGTGAGAACGGGAGTGAAAATGTGTGTTGTGTGTGTGTGCGTGCACCAGGGAGCAGGGAGAATGTGACACACACTCAAGAGACAGATGAATGGTGAGAGATCTGAGATTGTACTGGGGTACTCCTATACTGTGTGTGTGTGTGTGTGTGTGTGTGTGTGTGTCTGGACTTTTCCAGTTGTTTCCATCAGTGCAGATGGGAAAAAAGCAGTTGTCTAATCCCATCCGACACACTGGTTTGCTTTCTGCCAACAAAGTTCTCCAAACAGCTGTGTGTGTACTTAGGAGTAGGCTACAAGTAAACTTCTTCTTCTTCTTCTTCTTGTTTTTCTTCTCCCTCTCTCTCTGTCTCTCTTCTGCCCTCATATCTGGTCTTGGGTTTATACATCAAATATCCAAACTCCAGTTTCTTCATTTTCTACAAACGACTAATTCAGCTGTCTCCAGTAGACATGATGATTATTTTGGCCTTTGTAAATGGAAAGACAAAAAGGCTCCATGTTGGGAGGTACTGCATGAAGATGAATGTGCCACTGAGAAAACAAGCTGAAATTGATACATCCAGCAGATCATTTAGCACGTTGTGAGGAATGGTG
Organism: Tenualosa thibaudeaui; assembly: GCA_027481765.1. NCBI lineage: Eukaryota > Metazoa > Chordata > Actinopteri > Clupeiformes > Clupeidae > Tenualosa > Tenualosa thibaudeaui. Next base: position 9,019,884 of record JAIFZK010000021.1, on the reverse strand, counting down.
TTAAAAAGAATACATAGGCACATACATGTATGGGTCATTGTCAACAGATCACAGACTGATTGTAGCTATGGATTCACCAATCCCATATTTGGATCAGATATTGGTCTCAATATGGAAAAAAATACTTTGAGTATCAGAAAAATTTGCCTAATGAACGCAACAACCTCACTACGCTACTGTATGCTTCTGTGCAAATAATAGACACTATAGCATGTCAACTAGGTAATGAAGGCATGAAAACACTTTTTCTTTGGCTATTGTAAGCATCATTAATAGTAAAGGTAATTTAAGTTTTAATGAACAACCTGCAAATATTTAACCTGAATGGTTCCTGTTAACAAACTTAGTTTATCTCTTTCCATAGAGAAATCAGTATGTACATACTGATGACATAATTCTAGAATAGAATTCTAGAATAGTTCTACCTTTTCTCTCAAGAAAACACACAAAAATGTCTTTGAGTGTCAAGGAGGGGTGTAAGCCAAACAAACAAATAATTAACTGAATACGTTAAACATATTTCCACTGGTTGGGTATACTGCCCCACAAAGGCAAACAGCAGTAACTACGCATTTTGTCAAACAGACTAAGGGCCCCATCATGCCGCGGCGCACTGTGCATTCGCGACATGCGCATGGTGTCATTACTATTCTGTGCCAGCGCATCGTTCATTTTTTCAGGCAAAAAATCACGTTGTCTAGATAGCAGATGACACTGCGCCATCATGGATGTGTCAGCGAAAAGAAGAGGTGTGGTCTGGCGCAAAGCGTGCCAGATGCTATTATATGGACGCAAAAATTAAATCCGCCAGTGACCAACAAAACCCTGGTCGGTCGTCAGTTGTGCATAGCTGAAAAGCTGTTTTAGGGGCGCACAGCACTTTGGGATATGAAAGCGTGCACAATGCACGCACACCCAGCTTCTCTCATCAGCAGGAGTCCCTGGAAATATGAAATAGAAATGTACATCATATATATTACAATATTATTAATGTATAAAGTTATTTAAGATTCACGTTGCTGTAATCACAGATAAGTAATGGCGGTAAAACTAATTGGTTGTTTAACCAATAGTGGCCGACATACATACTTAAATACACCTGTGAAGATTGGGTGTCAAGAGCAAGATTGGGTGTAAAGAACAGGAAACGGTGATATTACGCTACACCTCCACAATATCATGTAAGTTCATAAGTTGCGTTGGCTATATAATTCTATCTTCATTACGCTTTTTTTTGGCAAAGGCGGAGGACACAACTGAGGACATTTCCTCCCATACTTCCTTGACCTGTGGAGGTTTGGGGGGATTCTTTCCATCCCCGAAGATAACCTGTTCACGCGCTTTTACCTCACGGACTAGCAGATCGGTCTCCTCCATCGAAATTGGCCATCGTAATAGCAACACACCATGGAAAATGCGCCGCTGGCTTTTAAAGGGAATGAGAGTATAAATCCTGATTGGTTAATTGTTAATTGTTACGCCCAAAACACACCCATGACTAATGAAGTACTTTAAGATCATCCCTTTTGAACCATGTGCCTGGCGCAATGTTCGCTTTTCCCGCTGTCAAAATACCAAATTGTGTCGGGAACGCCCCCAAAGCAACTTATGCGCCAGACTTTAGACAATGCGCATATGATCGTGAAAATAGAGCCCTAAGACTTGAAAACTAAGACTTGAAATGGGCTTTGGACATCTGCTCTGTCCTGTGACAAAATATCCCATTCCCATTTCAGAGATAGAGTGTCGATTTTGCAGTAGCAACAAAAGACAATTGAATAACAAGGCAAACTGCAATGACTGACAGTTGTTCACAAAGGCAAACCACAACTTTAAAGGCATTTTTCTCAGTTTCACTGTTTTCGTAGTTACTACACTTTGGCTTTGTAGGACAGTATAATCTTTATGAGTTAGTACATCGACATGCAGTTCCCTCAATTTCAAAGTAGCAACCAATGTAAAGCAACTGAGATTCAGTGAGAGCAAAGCTGTGTATCTAGTTCTTTGTACCAGATAATAATGTTTAGCTTAGGGATATCAAATAATTATCAATTATTCATTCTTATAGGAATGGCCAGTAACAAGAGAGGGTAACATAGGGTACAAAAGGATAGCATAGACCATCAAGGTTTTTGATGGGTTACTTTCATCCAATTGCAACCAAATTTGGGTACAGATATATACAACTTTCTGCTATTTCACTTTTGTCATATCATGTAGCACTGAAGCTGTAAAGGACTTTATACTAAAAATCGGTGGCCAGAATATGCTAATTTGACCTTTATGCTAATTAGTAAACATAAATAATATGTAAATTCCATGACAAACATATATTTGTGTAGCCTAACCATTTGGCTTCAAGAAAAAATAGATACGTTCCATAAGATACACTTAGGTCACACACAGCAGCTGATTTTGGCAAGCTCTGGAAAGAGTTGAGTCTGCTTGTCAATAACGTAGCAGCCAAACGTTATTCACCAAAAGGACAACAGAAATGGCATATTGCAACACATATCCCCTATAATCCAGTGAAGGTTCTCCTCAAGTTGTTGATGAATATTTATTTAAACTGATGCAACAGAAAACATAATCAACATCTGAAGCAACCTTCTGCACTAGCACCTTCCATACAAAGAAAGTTGTCACAGAAGTCTTGTAATGTTAGTTTCATGCGAGAAATTTAAAGTGACAGCTGGGTCTCAGACACAGAGGGCCAGCGGAGTCTGTAGAAATTTAGAAAATAATGACCAGATGGAGATGGATTTTCAAATGAATAGTATGAAGTTTCCAATGATATATATAATCTATTAACAGATTTATGCAGATAGAGATGTGAATTTGTTTTCCAGTTTGTGTGGATCATTTTCTTGGTGACAGCTAGCTCGACCAGCAAAACTTACAGCAAAACTACAGTTCAGGTTGTTCAGGTTAATTGCTGAGGTGTTCCCAAGCAGGCAAAGAGATGGCAACGTTAGGATGCAGCAGCCAACGAAGATAGAAAGGAGCACTATGATGTTTTTCTCAGAATTGTTGACAGTAATAGAGGTGCAGTGGCAAAATGCATGCATGTGTTCGGGCAGTTCTGTGTGCAGTGGGGACAAATGTCTAAAGTTAAACCCATATGAAACAATTTCCGGTCAGTGAGATGAGTCCTGTGGAGAGTCTTGATACTCTATTAACTGTATGTTAGTGTTTTTGGTCATGAGTATTTTTGCAGATTTGGGTCCAGAAATTGTGATCTGTTGAAATGAAGAGGTCTGAGCCCCATTTGGCAGAGAGTAGGCTGGTTGTGGTGTCTGTCTGTATAGTTATTCTGTAGATTTCTGACAGTAGTTTTTTGGAGGATGGTACATTGATTAGATGTGAGATAGATGCAGCAAGATCTAGGTAAACCATTAGGGTGTTTAAGGTTGAATTGACTGAAGCTTTCATCTGTAGATATTGTAGGACATTTTTGTTGGTGATGCCAAATTTCTGGATGAAATTGGCAAATGTAGAGAAACTGCCATTGTGAAAAACGTGCTGCAGGAGAGTTTGGTTTGTGTATGATGTGAGTATGATGGCTGTGTGCATGTTCAACTGACCTATCTCTAAGCCCCGGCCACTGAACACCGTTAAACCAACTGAAGTGTAGGATGATCCACATTCGGACATTTGCAATTTGAAGCCCCATATAGTTGCATTAGAAGCCTTGAAGTTTCAAGGCTCAGGGCAGATTTATGGAGATGTAAATAGAAAACAGTGGTCACATTATATGGACTGTATTGATTTAACAATGATGTGTGGAATACTATGTCAGTTGCATTTGATCTCTGTAAATTATGTTAAATGTAATTAAATTCATTCCTCCTTATGAACACTTTTGTCTAAACTTGAGGACAAAGGGTCGAAATTGAGGACACACCTAGTCTTTGTGCATTTCCCCCTTACAACCCCTACAAAAAATAACTGCAGTTCTGCAAGTCTTAAAATGGCAGTTTTTAAGTGCAAAACTGCAGTTTGGGAGGAAAACCTTGCAGCTTGCATGACCAGCAGCCTATTTTGTAAATTAATATGGTTTAGCCTACAGCTATAATAAGAGGTGGAAAGTAACGAAGTACAGATACTTCATCGCAGTACTTGAGTACATCTTTCAAGTATATGTACTTTACTTAAATAATTATAAACTTAAATAAACATTTTGCAGCTATTATCAGTACTTTTACTCCGCTACATTTCTAACATGCATCCCGTTTTTATTTTATTAGGCTATCACTTTTTTATGCTGAAGTCGCCTAGGCTGCGTGGCTGTCTCGAAAGTTTAAATCAGATTGCAACATTGAGGTTCCCATTCATCCCAAAGGGTGACGTATAAAAAGTTTTGCTACGTTTTGTCACCTGGAACTCAAAGCACTCTTGTCTGGGCCAGAGTGCCTTTTCCTGCTTTTTCCTGGGCTTAGCATCACCATTGTAAGTTGTCATGCTCGCTATTTACAGCTTGCTACCTGCTAGATCAATTTTTATGGACGATGCGCCTTACCTTATGTGTTTACTGTGTAACTATTGGCCTTCTCACGTGATTAAGTAGTCCAGATATTGCTGCGAGACACGCTGCTTCACTCTTATGAATTTGCACCCCAGTTTGACTAGCGTTGGTCTATTCCACTTTACAAACTTTCAATACTGCTGTCAACAATTATGAGGATTGAGATGGAGAATTTGGATGCGATGGAGAAGCCCATGGTAGAACTAGCCATTATTTCTCTCACCAGCCTATCTAGTAAGGAGATAGACAGGTTGTTGTCCATCTTGCGGCCGAAAATGTGGCCTACACTATTGACAGCATGTAAGGGGTCAAATATTTGAAATAATGAAATACTTAAAATAAATGAATCAGAGTTAGTGGACGTTTTGTCTTTTTTCTTCAGGAAGCAGTTTTGGTTATCAGCATTTCCATGGAAAAATTAGGAGTTTTGTACAATTTGATCTGGGAACTAATTCTATAGGCCTATTGCACCAGTACTTTTACTTTTAGTACTTTAAATACACTTTAAAGGCAAGTAATATCACTTTTACCTAAGTAGGATTGTTGATGTTGTAGTTCTCCTGTATATTACTTATATATTAATTATGTAAATATTTTGCTGGTGATTTGTACTTTACTTAAATACTCCAGTTCCAGTACTTCTTCCACCACTGGCTATAATGCACTTTGCAGAAATGCAAAAAACAATGTAGGCTAAGAAAAGATGAGGCTATCTGATAATTGATAATAGGCCTGTCATTATGGACTTTGTGTGATTGGAGATTTAGTAGCCAAATTTAACCTTGGCATAGTTGGGGCTGGACTTCCTGACAGATTTGATCACTGTAATGTAATGTGAGAACATAGCACTTTGCAGTCTATCCTTTCACATTTCAGCGTTCCCTCTAGAGAGCTAGCAGAGTGTTGAAAGAAAGGCCTGTTGGAGTGAAAATCAGGAGAAGGGGAGAGGGGTTAGGGGGTGGGGGCTTGGATTTGAGCCCCACTGTAAACCTTGTAGCCTAATCTTTTTCGTATGCATTGTTAATGACTGCTTTTGTTTCTTAATGACATATTACTTTATGAGGTCAAAAATCTATGGCTATCCAAACAAGACTGAGGCTGCTAACGGCATATGAACAAAAGTTACACTGTCAGTGTGTGTGTCTGTCTGTATGTCTCTTTATGTTTGTCAAAGAGAGAGAAAGTGAAAAGCAGAAGCTGTTTGACCAGATGTTTACTTATCCTGCAACATCCATGATTCATCCGTGGCTTTCATCCTTTTGACCTGACAGACAGCATAGTTCAGCTCTTAGTAGAGGCCAGCTGGACCTTCACTCCCGCGTGGCCGAGACGAGAACCTCTACAAGAGGAGGGAGAGGAGCCGTGACAAGGCGCTCTCTGTAATTTCAGCCTCTTGGTTAAGGCCAGCCATGCCCCGAGCACAATTCTGGAGAGCAACACGGTGCTATACTATAAATCATTCCGACCAAGGGCTATGCAGTTTCAAAAGCAAAATGAACAAACAAGCAGGATTTAGAGAGGAGGGAAAGGAGTCAATTTTCTTTTAAAAAGTCATCCGGCGCACTTATAAGAAAAGGCAAATTACCAGTAGGCCTATCTTCTGAATATGTGTGCCTAAAAGCATTGCATTGTGAGAGGCAAAAGAGATGCGCAAATCAACAGTTGCTGCTGGCTTGGATCATCACGTGAGCAAACATGCCCACCTGTTTTAGAATTCCTGGTGAAGAAATGACAAGTTAGCCTACCTCTTCTCTTCAGACAATGTTTGAACTGCACTACTATTTACCTAAATCTAATGGTCTCAGGCTGGACTGCTGAAGTGTTGTAGGCTACTTGCAAACTTTAAACATCAGCAATAAATTAGCTGACTTAAGTTTAAAGAAGACGTTTAACCGATTTATTTTAGCAACCCGGTTTTGTGCTGTCAAACTGTCTGTCAGCAAATGACTCGCATATGTGGAACAGTAAAGCCAAATGCATTAGGCCTATATTTGTCAGGCTTGCATGAAAGTTTTATGTAGTCTTGATGTGAATTTCATAGGTCAGGTGCACTCACCACTTTCTCTGTCATAGGTATACACGCGCTATGGGAAATGCTACACCTTCAATGGCAACAAAACGTCAGCGAAACGAGCGAGGCAAGGTGGAATGGGAAACGGTCTGGAGATGATGCTAGACATAGAACAGGATGAATACCTGCCCATCTGGAGGGAAACAAGTGAGCATACCTGCCTTATCTTATCAGTAGTTTATAATGTGTATGGTCTTTAAATGCGTGAGATGAATGTGAGCCCACTGTAATTTATCATGACATGAATCTGAATTAGAATCTAGTAGTCTGAATATTTGCAAATGTTGTTACTCTCTCTCTCTCTCTCTCTGTCCATCATGTCTTTGTATCTTCCATCCATGTTTGTATCCTCTGAAGATGAGACCTCTCTGGAGGCAGGAATCAGGGTGCAGATCCACAGTCAGGACGAGCCACCCTACATTCACCAGCTGGGCTTTGGAGTTTCCCCAGGCTTCCAGACCTTTGTGTCATGCCAAGAACAGCGGGTGTGTGTCCTATGTCTGTGCAAACCCTTACACCACTGGGAGGATTAAGCTAGTATGCACAGTGTTGGTAGATTAGGGGGTATAATGTATTTACAGTAATACCTATAGGGAGGACACATAGGCTACTGATTAATATTTCTATCTGAGCTATAAATGTCTGTAAAATATGTGGTACTGAAGCTGGAGTGTATGCCTGTCTTAACTCCTCTAGTTTAATATCTCAAATACATACATAATCCTGCATGTGTGGTTATAAAAAACTGAGCTCCTTGAATCTTTAACCCAAGGTACTAAACCCCTTAATATCATGGGAATACATTGCCTTGATGTACTTTCCTTTTGGCAAATATGAATTCGCTCTTGAGATTTGAGAATCAGTCTGGTGTTGACTACATGAGGGAATGCAGGCACTGGAGAGCCCACTGATATTATGCAGAATGATAGATATCACATGTTTCAGTGTCCCTGTATAATTGGGCATCTACTAAATCTCAAGTTGGTTCATCCCAAGCGGGGGTGTGTTTCCCAAAACCGTAGGTGCTAACCAGTTAGCAACTTAGTCGGTAGGCAAGTAACAACTAACTAACATCTATGCTTTTGGGACATGCACCCCAGAGCGTTAGTCCAACCCAGGAAATCAAAAGTTCTACCATGTACTGGATCTGTTTCTGGAGTTCACACAGGTGATTTCACTAATTAGCAGATCTACCTAGCTGAAAAGTTGTGCTGATTAGAATCAGCCGGTTTAGTGAAAGGTTAAACTATTATGTGGTTCTCTGAAACAATAGCGGGGTTTCCATCCAAATTGTTGTGCAATTAAGAAATCCTCAGTTGGAAATATCTCCAAATGCAAAATGTCCCCAAATGCAAAACATGTCAAATATAGCAGCAATGTGGAGAAAAAATGTCAATCAGTGTTTCCCAAAGTATGCATTTTGTTCAGTAAACCAAATATATTTAGTTTATCACCATAGAGAAAGTAAAGCTGAAAATCAAATCAATCAGATTACCAAAATGGTTGGCTATTTATTTAATTTAACAATGAATCAATTAATTGATTAGCCGTTGCAGCCCTAATCATTATTTGAACGCAAGCCAGAAATGTGCTAATGGATCTTTGATCCAGACTTTATGTCAGTGTTTTAGGGCTGGTTTGATCATTAGACTTTGAAGAGCATTCAGGTATTGGCTTTCCCCCAATCTTACAAAAGGCCTCTCCAAGTGCCTGCAGAGAAAACATCCTCTAAATGCAAAACACTAAATGCATTAGAATCACAAGCCAGATGTACAGTTACTCAGGAATATCAGTTACTTGCAGGAATAAGATGAGATCGCATGATAACTAAACTGTTAAACTGTTAATGGAGACACCAAACCAATTAATGACTTAAGAAATTAAATTGAATCCAAATTTAATACAATATTGCTACAATGCAAATTAGGTTGAATATGTCAAAACACTTAATTAGATTATTATTTGGTGTGTGTGTGTGTGTGTGTGTGTGTGGGCGCTCCTACATGTGTAAAACAGCTGACCTACCTGCCCCAGCCATGGGGTAACTGCCGGTCGACATCCGAGTCAGTGATGCCGGGGTATGATACCTATAGCATCAGTGCCTGCCGCCTCAGCTGTGAGAGTGCCCAGGTGATGGCCGAATGCAATTGTAGGATGGTGCATATGCCAGGTACACACACAAAAATACACACGCACGCACACGCGCACACACACACACATGTGTGCATGCGTGTCTATATGTATGGCATTTCATACTCTTACAAGTAAAAGCTCAAAATCAGACCTTCACATTCACACTTCAGGAAATAAGTGCAATAGTTTGCCAGCGTCTTACCATGTAAGAACACAAATACATTCTCCCTTTACCCCCTCCTCTCTCTTTCCCTCTTTCTCATACATACACACAGAGTCACTGTCTCTCTCTCCCTCTCTCTCTCTCACACACACACACGCACACGTACACACACACACACAAACACATACATACATACACACACAGTCACTGTCTCTCTCTCCCTATCTCTCTCACACACACACATTCACTCACACACACACACACTCTCTCTCTCTCTCTCTCTCTCACACACACACACACACACACACACATACACACACAGTCACTTTCTCTCTCTCCCTCTCTCTCTCTCTCTCTCTCTCTCTCTCACACACACACACACACACACACACACACACACACACCACCACCACCACCACCACCATCCTCAGGTGCATACATGGCAACATACTGTACCTGAATGTATATGTTGTCATGTTTTATCTACAGGGGATGCTGACATCTGCCCTCCCAGCAAAGTGAAGTGTGTGGACAAAGCTCTAGGTAAGACGCCCTTCCTGTTCTTTTCTCATTCATTCTTCATGCCTCTTCTGCTCACTTCTGCTCACGTTTCTATCTCCTCGCTTTTCCTCTCCTTCCCTTGTGTCCTCCTGCATCCTTTCCTCTCAACACTTGTCATCTGTTTCTTCTCTTCTGTCTGACTATCCTGTCCTTTCATCCTTCCATTCTTTCCTTCACTTGTTGAGAGTATCTTTAACTTTTAAGCTCATCACTCATCTCTGTCCTGCCCATAACTGTAAAGACCTTTCTATGATGTACTGTAAGTGATCTGCTGGGCACAGTAGATGGAACTATCTATAACTTCTAGATAGGGATGGCAATAAACACTGCATACTGCCTGAATGGTTGTTGTCCTGGTCACAGCTTCCCTGCAGAAGAACGAGGGAGACATATGTCCATGTGAGACGCCTTGCAATGTCACACGCTATGGGAAGGAGCTCTCCATGGTCAAAATCCCCAGTCGGGGGTCAGCAAGATACTTGTCCCGCAAATATGACAGGAGTGAAGAGTATATCAGGTAAGCACAGAAAGATAGAGAGAGTTTTCACGTGTGTGTGTGTGTGTGTGTGTGTGTGTGTGTGTGTGTGTGTGTGCATACAATCATATGTTATTCAACATTGGAAATTTCTTATTATTTGGAATTGGCGAAGAAATGCATGCAAAAACATGTGTGTGCATTATTTTCTTCCTCCCAATGGATTTGTTTACAAAACAAGAAAAGCCCAGAAATACTCTGTCTACATCCATTGGGGACATCCATTAAATGCTATTTGTGTCTAACAATCCTGTGACAGCCCCCCAAAAACACAGTAGTTAGAACCGTTGAAACCAATTTAGCCAGAGCCCACTGGATTTGTCTTTGTCTTTCACTTCTCTGCCGGCTGCAAAACACAATAGCTTTAAAGCAAGAATTCCATTTTCTTGGTGATTATTTTAAGGTTAAGAGCAAAAAAATAAAGCTGTCCAATTTACTCCTACTGATTTTTTTCTCCTTCTTTTTGCATCTCGGTAATTATGGCCTGGCGCTTATTCCTCTGTCTGCACAGTAGCTGGGCCATTGTGTTGTCATGGCAGCTAAATTAAAAAGTGAAAATGCAATTTGAGGACTGAATGCTCTGCTGTAAATGGTCGCTCTCATTACAAAATCTCCACACTGAGATTACGCCAAGTTTCCCCCCTAATTATTGCCACTCCCCTGTTAGGAGTTCCACTAATTCTCTGCCCCTTCATAGGAAGTGCTTAATTTGTCTGCATGTAAGACCCACTACAGTGCATCTGTCTGTGGGCCAGTTGTTTTTTTTTAACCTCTTCTTTTTTTTGGATTTTACAGAGACAATTTTCTCGTGTTGGACATCTTTTTTGAGGCTCTGAACTACGAGAAGATAGAGCAGAAGAAAGCCTATGATGTGGCTGGACTGTTAGGTAGGCGTTAGATGCAGTGACAGAAAGTGCTTAGAGCCTGTAGTTGTAGTCTGTTGTAAGGAGTTATGTACAACAAGCCCCGTGGTTTATGTTCATAATAACAAAATAATAACCAGTCACAATATCTTGTAATTGCCTGATGACTGAGCCACGTCCTAATTATTGTGGCTATCAACCAAAACAAATTGTTGACAATTGATAAGCAGTTTCTCACCATCAGCTCAGAGGCATCAGTGTGACTTGCATAACCACTGTTGGAATTGAACAATCTCTTGTCACCTATGGCAACAGGGAATTGCTATGTAATTTATTGAGTTTCACAGCGAATTAAAAACTAATTATTGATCTCTGAACGTCCCCACATACCTCAACTGTGTTTGGTTCGACCGACTCCTCCAGGTGACATTGGTGGACAGATGGGACTTTTCATCGGAGCAAGCATTCTCACCATCTTAGAAATTCTTGAGTACATATATGAGGTACCATTCTCCTCATTCTGCTTTGTATTTGTATTGCATAATTTGTATTACATAATTAGAATTTTTAAGGTTAATTTGTACTACAAATTAGAATTTTCTGGTTGTAGGTTCAAATTCCAGCTGCCACTGATGTGCCCTTGAGCAAGGCACTTAATCCTAAATTGCTCTAGGGGAGACTGGCCTTGAAGTAATTGGTTGATGAAAAGATCTAAGTGCCTTTGGACAAAAGCATCTGCTAAATTCATAAATGTGCACCTAAATGCAACGATTGTGATTTGTAATTGCATGGATTAGGTGATCAAGTACAAACTAAAAAGGCTCTTCAGACCACGCAAGTCCCAACGGAACCAGAACCAAAATCAGATCCCGTGCTTGCAGAACCACACAGACCAGAACCTGCGGACCCAACTCACAGACGGCACCATAGCAACTGTCCGGCTAGAGGATGTAAAAGCCAAGGTGATCTGAGAGGAACAGATAACCTACATGCAAATGTTAATTTGCTGTGAATAAATCATTACTTAATCACAATTTCAAACTAATGTTAATAAAAGATAGTTCACATGTTTGTTAATGATTTGTACTCTGTCTTTTCAGGGACCCTTACAACATATTTCTTCATAAATAAATAACGAGTTATGCCGCATTAGTCCATGTTTAAAAATCCTTAAAATGATTTGTTAATGACATGTTAATTAATGAATGTTATTATAAAATGTTACCTATTATTCTATTAGAACAGAGACTTTGTCATACTGCAAGAACTGCACTCATACTAAAACTGCTTATTCATAGCACTGTTCCTTTAGTCTCACAGAGTCTAGATGTTCATAAGACTGTTTCTAAGAATGCAGATGGTGTGTTTAAAACAAGGTTAAAAGGGTTATGCATGTTCATGTGCTCAGATAAATCCCCTGATGTTCATTTCCTCACCCCTAGGAAGCAGGTGAAATTACCCTAGCTCACCAGCAGGGGGTGTACCCGACCTCAGTTCTTCCCAACCACCATCACCTGCACCACCTCCACCACCAGCACACGCAGCAGGACTTCACATACTAGCATCGCCCAACCCTATACTCCACCCCTCTGGTTTTACCATCCTGTACGTGTCTCTTTTCACTTCCTCTCTTGATGGACTAAGCTGCCTTCATGGACCTATTTAGAAGACTGGTTTTCAGAATAATCTGTCGGTCTCCTGAATGGATACAACAGCTACCAAAGCCACTCCCCTAGAAAAAACACCTCTATTGCTTATGCTAATGGCCTGAGCTGAACAGGGATCACGCCATGAAACTTGATCAGCGAAACCTGATCCAACTGGGCCAAACCACCTTGAACTGGATCCTTCAGAGGAGAGATGGCAGAAAGATACCAACACAATTGACTACTTCAGAAGGGCCCCTTCACATGGAGTCTGTGCTATAAACAGTACTTACACTTACACTGTACCCACACGTTTTATGTCCTTTTGCTTTTTGATGTCACGCACTGTAAAACAAATCCACACTCGTCAGTCTGTCTCTTATATGGTCTGCGAAATCTAAACAACGGCATTGAAACCAACAAACGCAACAGCAACTGATTCTGAAATTCTAACTCGTTTAATCAAGCATCAACTATTTTAGGTCAACTGCTAAAAATGTATTATATGGTGTAAATAGATTGTGAGCTCACATTTTACTATAAAATATGAGAGGTTGTGAAACAGATTTTACAGTAATCATCATGTTTGTGGTAAACCAGAGCCACGATTAATCAGACAGTTACACTATCTTTCAGCACCAAATAAGTATGAGAGGCAGGTGTGTCCAGTTCAACATTGTGAAGACAGGCTTCACCTTGTCATGTTAATGTGATTTATGATTTATTTCTCTTTTAATATATACCTGTTATGTTAAAAATCATATTTTTGGTTGTTATTAATGGCTCTGTTTTCTGTGAAAAACCTGCTGCTTTATCTTAATGGTTGGTAAGAACTGATGACATTGGCAAATACGTTTGGTACAGTGCAATCAACATGACATAGATTTTTAAGTTCTAAGTATCAACATTCAATATAAAATACACTTAATGACGTACAGTACATATATTGTATGTGCTATGATTGAATATGAGTCTCTGCAAACAGTGAGAAAGACACTAGTCAAATGCTTTTCTCATAGCACAGCAAACCAGAACTGTGTGTGTAAAACCAGACACCAGAATGTTAGCAAATATGAGTAACGGAACTATTTAAAATATGTAAAAAAAAAAGGGGCATTCGTTATTGTTCAGCAGCTGCACAGTGCAAAATTTTGCTTCCTACAGTAACTGTTCAGACTTCTACTGCCCCCTATAGACAACACACCAATACATACACAAACACAAGAAAAGAGATTTGTAATAAATATGGTTTATTTATAATAAGTTCTCAGCTTTACGAAAAAATGTCACAAGTTAATATTTAACATTTATATATATATATATATATATATATTTAATATATCTCATCACCATACATAACATTTATAAAGCCACAACACTGGATTCTTTGGGGGCCCAGGTGTTGGGAATATCCGCATCATAAAATCTCTTTCAGCATAATTTATTGAACAGATTATTTTGGGTTGGTTGGTGTAAAATAATCCCCCCCAAAAAACTGTCATAGTTGATTTTAATTTTCAAAGTGCCCCCACTTGGAACTTCTTTTCCCTGTATACTGTGTTCAAGCGTGAAGATCTTTGAGAAAGGAAATCAACATAACATTCTGTGAGAGAACAAAAAGACAACAAAGATTTTTGGTGAAGTCTGGTAAAATATCATCTGATAGAAATAGATTTCCACTCCTAAAACCAAGACTGCCAAGACTCAGACTGAGCATGATGTAACATTAGAGCCATGACGCTATTATTAAAAAAAAAAAAAAGAAAAGAAAAGAAAAGAAAAGATCCAAACCAATTGAAGGTGTCATGTATTTTGGATGAGAGTCAAAATTTGACATGAGTTAAAAGTCTATTTTTTTTCCAGCTCAAAATAATTGTCTAACACACATTTCACATTCCACAAAGACCATAGTAGACAGCAAGAGTGAGCCATTGCACACAAGGGTCTAATAATAGTAATTATGTAATCAAAATGAGCAGCCATAAAAGGTAATGTACGAAATGTAATGTGCAAAATCACCAAGATAAGTGGGTGACCACCACATACTGTCGCTGGGAGAGGTGCTGCTGCACACAAAATGGACCCACAAATGATTTTCTACACAAAGTTCTTCAGATGAAGCTCAGCACACTTGTTAAGTAGAGAGTTTGAACTCCACGTTGTGCAATCTCTTACAAATACTAGTCGCCTACGAACACCACACATTTACATTTATATTTGACACTGGAGCTCTGGTGCACATGACATGCACGCACACGCACACACACACACATCTGCAAACAACTCACACTCACACTTACACACACCAACAAACAATCCTTGTATTCTTTTCCCTAATTTACATACAATTACAGCAGCCTGGAAGAGAAGCCCCTTACAGACTGAAAGGCACTGATAACAGAGGGCAATATGAAACAAATGCTTTCCTACTTAGCTGCTTAGTCTGGAATGGATCTGGCCCAGGTGAGGCTTGGGCCTGGATCCATTTAAGAGTTGGCTGCTACACAGGCTGAAGCTCTAGCTGCCAACCGGCAACGCTACAGCCAAGAAATAAGAGTGTGCGTGCACCAACCAGATAGCCTTTCATTTCGCTCCTGCCATTTCACACTGTTAGAGTCCTTCCAACACAGCCCTACTTCCACTCCCATCATGCTTGCTGTTCATTATCCTAGACTCCTTTATACCCTTTCTCCTTCTCCACACCAACCTCTTCACGGACCTCAGTTTCCAGAACGTTCCGTGTGTGTTCGTGTTGCTCCTTCACTCCTTTCTCTTCACTGGGCTGCGATACAGGAAAAAAAAAGTGCTGACCGTCACTCTTGGCTGAAGTGGAGCTCACCAGCTGAGGCTTAGCAGTCAGCTGAGCCACTGAGCCTCAAACCTGGCAACGCATCAAACCTGGCAACCCATCAGACCTGGCAACCCGTCACGGCTCCTTTCAACTTCATTCTCCTGAAGTCTTATTCAGCGGGAAAAGTAAATAGGAGTCAAGGGAGGACGCCTAATCCCAGGGTTCTTTGTTTATGTGTACTGAGTCAAGGAGAACACTCAGAATAGTGGAGATTTAAGTGATTGGCGGCCAAGGCCTGTGGCTAAAGTACAAAATTACGTGGCATACACTATCGAGTAGGTAGCTCTGGCATGTATGGAATTTGCAGTGAAATTATGTGGCCCTGTTCAAGTGAGTGTGTGTGTGTGTGAGAGAGAGAGAGAGAGAGAGTAACCAGGTGTGTGACACCTGGATCTGTGCAGAGAGGCGTAATTATGGAGTCCCACTGAAACAGGTGCTCGTTTAACAGCACGTGTTGAAAGCATGGGGTTTTCAGTTGCATTGAGAATAGTGACCATGCTTGATCACGCTCATGCTGCAGCTGTTCTGTGCGTGTGTGTATGATATTTATTTGTGTGTGTGTGTGTGTGTGTGTGTGTGTGTGTGTTTGTGCCTGTGTTTGTGAAACTTGTCCTACTGCCATTGAGGAGAGTCTGAAGTCAAGTGGGGCAAGTTTCAGGACGGAAAGGATCTGTCTCGGGCAGAGAAAGGTACGGGTCTCAGGTGCTGTTTCCTGGCTCCTGCTCAAATAGCAACATGGCCAGCTGTGACCGCGAGCCCACGCCCTCCAGTGTGCTCTGGACACAGCGGTGAAAGGAGTCCTCACTTAGTCGCGGGTTGCAGGTGCGGTTCCGGTAGCGCTGGTGCAGAGCCGGTTCCACGGCACGGAACACATGCAAACCGGAGTAGCGGACGAACATGTCATATACATCCAGTGTTTCCAAAAGATCTTCGCTGTCCTAAAAGAAAACATATTCACAACATTAATAAAGTCATATTGCAATGAAATTTCATCACACAACAACAATATGTTGTTGAATTCAAACTTTCACTTCAATCTAATGACTTTTGGAGGCATTATAATCCTAACTAAAGTTCTAAACACATAAAATAGTGAATCAAAATATGAATAAATTGAAGACATTTTGTGTCAAATAACACTTTGACACCAATTTCTCATTTGAAGACCTTCATTTTTATTTAGAGGGAAGTATTTTGTAGTCTCAGCTCTTACCCTGTTCTCTTGGTTGTCCGCAGCCATGTGTGTTCTGGCCGCCATGTAGTCAGCGTTGTAAAAGCAGGCCTCATCAAAGGCATAGTGGTCAAAGTGCCCGGCCTCACGCACCAGGTCTGGAGAGGCCGGTGGCGGCTGATCATGATAGGCAACCTTGGGGTCGTAGTCCTGAAAGTGCATGGGAAAGAAAGCCTGCCAGCCACTGATGGCGTTCATCCGGCATCGGTTCAGGAACTCGGTGTTGACTACAGTGTCGGCCGTGGCCAAAAAGAAGAGCGTGTCGACCGGGTGCTTCCGCGAGACAATGTCCAGCACGCGTAGCAGTGCCGGGCTCTCCGTCTTTACGCTGATCCAGGGCACCTTGACTGAAGGGTACTTGCGCTCGTATGACGCCACCTTGGCCTTGACCTCGGCAAAGACGTCGCTCTGCGCGACACGCTGCGCCTCAAGTGGGTCGTAGATGAACAGGAAGGTGAGAACGGCGTTCTCGGCCGTCTCGAACAAGTTGGAGGCGTACAGGTCGAGGAAGGACAGCGCTACAGTCCGTTCAGAACTAACCAGTGGCAGCAGCACGTGGACCCGTGTGGCCTCCGTCACATAGGGCATGGGGATGATCTCTACCTGGCTGAGCGGACGCACCAGGTGCACACGGCATGCTAGTGGTCCGCTGTGCCCGGCCTCGGTGCGTGCTTCCAGCTGCAGGTCCAACGTGTACTCCATGCCACGCGTTGGGTCGAAGCGACGGTAGCCGTTGATCAGACGCTGCTTGGAGAGCCGCAGTGTCGGCGCATACTTGCGGTTGAGCTCGGCCACCGCCGTCTGGACCACATCGGCCACGTCCAGGCGGTCGGCTCCTGCCAGCGGGCACTTGGGTGAGCCGTCAGCACAGGCGTACAGCTGCTCCTCTGTGAAGTAGTCCCAGCGCAGGACCTCAAAGCGTGTCTTAGGCTCAAAGGGAGGTGACACGCCGATGGGCCAAAGTGCACTGCGGTTCCCATCCACAGCCACCTCACTCACGTTCTTTATCTCCGCCTGGGTAAGGGAGGAGATGAATAAACAGACTTGTACAGTTGGTTATATCTCTTTATGTGTGTTTGTGTGTGTGTGTGAGTGAATGTGTGTAAAAGAATTTGTCCCTGTTACTTCTTGGTTTCCAATTAATGTTTATGCATGTCTGTGTGTATGTCTGAATGTTTGAGTGTGTATATACATACCTGTCTTGAGATGTTGACATTACAGTAATTGAAACCTCAAACTTGGATCATGTGCAATCAAACTGTTTATAAGAGTTGCTGATTCGTTTTAAGTTTAGGCGTTCATCTCACCTGTAGTTTCTCAATCTCCTCGTAGGTTCTCTGCAGTTCAATCTCAGTAAAATGCTTATGCAGATGATACATCTGATCTGGTTTTGACACAGGGTGGACTGAAAGGGCATTCCGGAAAGATCCGCTGTCTTCTCGACTAAGATCAAAGCCTGGCTCCAGTGCAAAGTGGCTGTACAGTAGACCCTGCAAAGAGGAGCCAACTGCTATTTGAATTACAATTATCAACAACAAACAGTAAATTAAAAAACAGAATACAACAATTAATAAACAAGAATTTTTGAAAGAATTATGAAAAACAGACAATAAAATTATATACAACAAACACTTAAAAATCAAGGCTATAAAATTAATTAAGTTGTTGTTGAAAACTACTAAATTTCTGTTGTTCACAACCAAAGCAAGTGACCCAACATCAAGCACAGCCGCAGCAGAAGGGAGCTGGGATGTTTTGATTCATTAAAGCCCTTCTCTCTGCGGGGAGGTTGTTTTCAGCTGCCGGGGCTTAAGTCGGGTCATAAAATGTGCCCTGGCCCACCAGGGGCTCCAGCGAGTTTCTGCAGGTATCACCTCGGCTGTTTATCGTCTACGCATAATTAGCTCTGATTAGTTTAAGAACTCTTAGCAGGGGGTGGGGGTTTGTGGGAGCATTGGCCATGGAGATGGAGAAGAGGGGGCGGGAGTGGTGGTGGTGGTGGAAATTGTCCACTCTGTGGATAAGCCTTGGCAAAGGAGCTAAGCATTCATTCCCCCTCAGGCACTCATTCTCTGTTTACATCTAGAAACTTTCCATTGTTCCACTGGAGCACCGGGGTGTTGACCTGAACGCACCCATATGGGCTGGAACATGCCCCTTTTTAAAATCAGAACCCTTTAAAACAAAAATATAACTTTGAGCATGCAGTGTAGCTCCTTCAGCTCAAAAATGTACCCTCATCAATCAAGGCATGTTTATTTTTCTGAGCCTTAACTAAACTTAACTTTAATTGACATTGTGATCTTGAACGCACCCATGAAGTAGAAAATAGAAAAACAGAAGTATACCTGTTGCTGCATACACTTAAGCACACCCTTCCGGTGTTAACACATCTCTGTTAATGAATGAGCATGAACTCATGCCCACTGGGTTCAGATATTCCCCATTGGAAGAGCACAAATACTGGCCTCTGGCCCCAGCCATAGCCCTGTGAGTCAGGTGGTCTCTGCAGGGGTCTGCTACAGATCCTTATCAGAACCAGAGGTCAACAAATCAAGCACTCAGTGATCTATTACTCTTTGTGTTTTTCTTCCCCCCTCCCCCTCTCATAAGCCCCTTTGTGTGTGTGTGTGTGTGTGTGTCTGTGTGCGTGTGTGTGTGTGTTTGCAATAGTGCAAGGATGTGCTAATCAAGCTTAAGTGCAGTGTGTGTGTGTGTGTGTGTCTGTGTGTGAATGTATATGTGTATGAATGAAGACACAAGATGCACCCTGGATGGAATAGCCAGCCAACCATAACAATGGAGTTAATTCAGTGTCTTCATTTGTGTGTGTGTCTATCTCTCTCTCTCTCTCTCTGTGTGTGCATGTATGTGTGAATGAATGTGAGCATCATCACATGCACTATATGTGTGTGTGTGTGTGTGTGAAGGTGTAGCTACATGGATGAGGAGCACCCCGGTTTCAGTAGCTATTCAAGCAGAATGATGGCTTCATCCAGATCAGGCTATTTAGAGCATAAGGAGTCTTGTTACCATGCCAGTGCAGAGCAGCTCGTTTTATCCTCTAAAGTAGCTGCCAGCCAGCTCAGGGTAAAACCCTCATCCACACGCGACTCTCTCCATCACATAGCCAGCTTTTACAGCCAGTGATAGCAAGCCAGATAAGGTCTTCTGCAATAGTTCTGTGACAGAGAGAACGTGTGTCTGTGTGTGTAGGGATGTGTGTAGATAAGTGTGTAGATATATGTTTGTGTGTGTGTGTGTGTGTGGGCGCGCACCGTCCTAGCTCAGTGTGGAGGGGTGGACATCTCAGAGGGAGATTAACTAGGGTAAACTGACTGTTGATCGCCCTAACCAGCAGCAGCATGCTACATTGCACAGCACACCGCCACGGCATGGCACACCACTCCATGCTATGCCACACTGCACCATATTAACAACGGTACACATCCCCTACTGAAACAGGCCCCTGTCTCAGCCCGTCCTGCAACACGGCCTCGTGGGAGCTGTGGCTTCCTGCTGGGAGCGCTGTGCTCCAAGAGGAAAAAGGAGCCCAGTTGACTCTCGCACAAACTAGGCCTCGCCAGAGGAAAAATAAAAATTGTTTACACCGACCCCCTTTTTCTGCACCCGTCCACTGAAGTCACCCCGGGATGTCCAAAAACGATTACTTCTCTTTCTGCTGCGCCCGTTCACCCATTAGTGGATATTAAGCAGCAAGTTGCTGTCTCTACACTGGAGTCTCACAAGGGCACATATTTTGGAGTGCAGGGCTAATTTGTGTCCCATGATGTTAATAAAATCTAACTGGATTATCTATGCTTGAAAGCGTAAATGACTAGGGGAGCGAGACAGAGAGAGAGAGATAGAGAGAGAAAGAGAGAGAGAGAGAGAGGGAGGGAGAGAGACTCTTTACTTGTGTGTTGCCGAGCCCAGCTGCAAAGGATTATGGGATGGACAGTGAGGTGCAGAGGGGCAGAGGAGCAGAGGGTGTTGCTTCATCAGGAGTTACGGGTGCAGATGCAGAAGAGTCTAACAACAGAGTCATTCAGAAAGTACCAGGGGAGAGACAGACGCTTGAGTGTAAGGGAGGGAAAGGGAGAGAAGGGAGATAGAGAGAGAGAGAGAGAGAGAGAGAGAGAGGAAGATAGATAGATAGAGAGAGAGAGAGTATAAAGTAGGGATAGGGTAGGAGACCCAAGGAAGAAGATGGATATAAACAGAGAGAGGACAAAGACAAGAAAGAGAAAAATAAATAGAGGGAGGAATAGAGGGACAGAGTGAAGATGAAAGAACATAGAGAGAAAAAACATACAAGGAAAAAAAGGCAGGCACAGAAGAGCAGAGGGAAGATGAGAAGATGATGATGCATTGAAAGAGACACAGGATAGAGTGGGGGCCAGAAAGAGGGAAACAGAAGAGTGAGGGGGAGAGAGATCACAGACCCCAGGCACAGCCCCAATACAAAGACGCAGCTGCGTCATGCTCATCACCCGCCTGGGCCCAGCTACAGAAACATGCCCAGAGCGAGAAGGGAGCGTTTTAATCAGGCCTCAACAAATGTGCCGCCAGATTTGCCACGCATCAGGCCAGGCCATGCAACATCATGCTACAGAGGACATAAACACAGGCGGAGGTTGTTCTGCTGATGCTACGCCCTGTGAGAAACAAGCAAACGGTCTAACCTCATAGCTGCAGGCTTGTTCTGATGTCTGCTGGGAAGACAAACTATCAATCTGCCCATTACATTTCATGCCTCATCACTTCATGTCTGTACTTCACTTCATATCTGAGATCAGGACTCAAGATAAAGTTGGTGTATTCATATATTACAGTAAATATGTAATAACAAAATGATTACAATGGACACCACAGTGTCCTTTATAACGCCGTAAGAGCCATGGCTACAGAATGAGAAAAAAAAAACTTTTTCAAGGGAACACTTGAAGAGAATCAAACGATTCAAGAGAACACTTTAAAAAGAAAATGTGGGCCCGTATGCCTAAAGCTAGGCCCTCTGCAAAACTGACAGGATAAAGGCTGGTGGTTACGATATGCCACTGATATTGGAAAGATAAAAACTAACAAACAAATAAATCTAATCTAGCGAGTCGGTGGTGAGACAGCGGTCAGCTGGCGACTGATACCTGAATCTTATGTGTCCATGTGGTTTTAGATAGTGTACTATCTCACTCCCTTTACTTCAAAATATACCTCACTGGATAACAGACCAGATGCCTAGTTAGTGGCTTAAATAAAGAAATCTCCTTATTTGTCTGGTCAGTGTGATGTGAAAACACAATACTGCAAAACCATTTTGAGGACACTCTGAACCCTTCCTATCAGTTGTAAATGTGTGTGATGATGGTTTTCAGTTGCTTTATCTCAATTAATTATTATTATTATTTATCTTAGAAATGCTACAGGAAGAAGATTTAAAAACTGACTTTGAATGGTGTTTGTTTATACAAAGTTGCCCCATTCCATGGTTTTCAATGATTAGAAGATTGGCTATATACCCACCTCCAGCTCATCCACACAGTTGGTGTTGGTATAGTCGATGATGCAACGGCCAAGCCACTCATCTGGCCGCACGCTGACAATGTCATTGCGGCAGTGGTCCAGGAACGGTTTAATCTTCAGGAGGAGGGACCGCGAGAGCAGGTACCCAGCCTTCCCGCTGCAGAACCGAGCCTGGCTGTCCCCTCCAATGAACTCCTCCGGGCGGCCCATGTAAAGCTCACGGCCCATGCTCAAGTGGCCCACCAGCATCTTGAGCCTGTCCGGCTGAGTGTAGACGTCATCCTGGACCAGGTAGAACCAGTCGTAGTCGTCAATGTGGTGCTCCAGCAGGAAGCTGACCGTCTGGAACATGCTGACGACGGGCCGCTCATCGCCGTGGGTGATCACGAGCATGCCGTGCGGGACCTTGCGGTTGCGGGCACCGGTGAAGAATGCCAGGCGGCCATCCAGGTGGTGACTCAATGTGCGGTTGACTGCCACACCCATGGAGCCCAGTGTGGCTTTGGAGGTGAGGACTCCCACGAAGAGACGCTCCCGGATGCCCAGCTCTGTGCTGGCATACTTGGCCCTGAAAGATACACAACCACCAAACCATTCAGGAGGAGAGTCAACCATACAGTTTATCCATCATACTGTTCACAAGGCCAGTGCGTATGACCCTGAATATAATCTCCACACTATAAGCTACTTATAAGGATAACATACAATATACTTTTATTTCTCAGTAAGAAACAGAAACTTGATTATTGTGCACAGAAAATAGTTTTGGCTGCAGATTTTCTTTGTCTATTTGTTATCTTAAGCATCCTTTGGCCTAAATTACATGGACAGATACTGACACCTGTCACTATGATCATCATCATCTGCCAATTTCCTGTTAGCAAGTGATACTCTTAGTAAGGTTTTAATTGTGCTATAGCTTGAATGTTAGTCCTCTTTTTGTAGGTCGTCTGCTAAATGCATACATGTAAACACATAAATGCAAATGCACTTCATTCAGTTTTGCTCTGCAGTCTTCTCAAACTTGACCACAGTACCAACCACAAGCAGGGTCAAGGAAAGGGATGAGTAAGCAGCTCAGGTTCCATATTAGGTGGGGTGGTGGGGGGCGTGCATGGAGTTCAGCCACCAGCTGGAAGTGTGTCACAACACATCACAGGTGAGTGGAGCTACAGCTTATAAGGAAGGAACTGCAGCTCATAGTTCCTCAATTTTCCTGTTCTGGAGCCAAGGCTACCCTCATGTTTTTTTGTTGGGATTCAAAAACACCCAGTGCTCCAAAATAAGATTTCCGTTAATGAATTACAAAAGTGTTTTGACTTTCATATTGACAAACTGATAACCATTTATGTGTTATGGAAGGTACTGTTACACATGAATTATGTCTTACACCTGTCCCAGAAATAAAGGACAGTATCACTGAGAAGGTAGCTTATTAGCATACTTTAATCAACTTCATTGAAGCTATATTCTCTCCTATGCATAAATGTGAGAATAAAACCCCATTCTCTGACTGAACTGTTGACTTCATTACTTCACTAAGAAAAAATCACCACCATGCTTGAATGCTCAGGGAATACCTTTTCACAGTCCTGCGTCAGGGAGCACACACGTCTGTCTGTGTGAAACATCATGGATGAATGGTTGTGTGTACATTAAAACACGTGTGCAGCAGTAGTTAAACATCACGTTTAGCTGACCACATTTTTTAAGGGAGCCTGACTGTTATTTTAAGAGAGGTGCCTGTCTTTACCATTTGGGTCTAGCACCTTAATAAAAACAGTTAAGCACTGATGAGCAACTTTGTTTTGCTGTTAGTCCAGTGATCGACAATATTTATACACAAACAAAAATCAATACATGTGTTGTACTGCAATAATAATAAATAACAAAACAGTATTGACTGTATAATTGTCCTCGGGGGTCCATTTCATACTCTGGGGCATTGGTGGGGTGAGAAGGGCTTTCTCCGAGGTTGCCGTGCAGTAAATATTTTGAACACATGGACGCTGAGATTACCCGGGTTCTTATCCGTGATTGACAGCTAGGGTAATGTGCACTTCTGACTTGCTTAGGCTACCCGTGCGTTAGAACGCCGAGCAAGGACCAGGGGTCACCGAAGCCTGATGTGCTCTCCGGTCAAAGCAAGTTCAATAGGTTCGCCTAAAAGCGAGGCTAGAGAGCGGTCACATCTGAGCGCAAGGTGAACAGTGCTAGAATGAAGTGATAGAGAATATGAGAGGTGATGCGTTTACGCGACTTGTGAGGTAGCTTACACCGCTGACAGGACCGATTTCAAGCCAAGTCAAGTAGGTTTTTACTGTCGTTTCAGCCATATACACAGTACATAGTGAGACGAGACAACGTTTCACCGGGAACAATTGGTGATACACGTAACTGTTAAATCACAGTATGGACAAGACAGATACGTAATAGTGCCTACATACACTATTGCGGGACTACACAGATTCACTCACCCACTCACACACACAACTACACACTTTTATGGCTTCATATGATGATGTGTACTTCTCTGACGACACGCATTCGCTAACTCACGTTTACGATTATGCTATATTTGGCTAAAATGTATGCAGGTTTCCATCGGTTCCATAGTTATTTCGGTTAGGCCTATTCATGAGACTGGCGCGGGCTACACCTGACTGCACCGCTGTTATCTATAACTTACGACAACCCAAATACCTTGATATGTTAGAGAGAGTTAATAAGGCCATGGTCTATTTAAATTTGTCAATACGAAAAACGACTTACATTTCGTGATACTCCGGGAAAATGTATCGGATTTCAGACGTTGCAGTGATTTGTTGCAAAGCAGTGTAACAAATGATTTACAATAGGCTAAAAAAGCAAACCGTATGCTACGTTAAAGATAGGCTACAAAACCACCGATGCATAGTTTATGTGAAGGCCTACCGACCATAGCGTTATTTTAGTGATAGAGATGACCTAGCCAGATGTGGCGATAGATGGGCATATGAAATATGAACGGCCCCCGTCCTCGTGCCCAAAGTAAACATCCATCACACGAGGAGAATTTGCCCCTGTGCGTCTCTGTCCATCCTACCTGAAAACTTTCTTGGGCTGACCAGGCTGGGCTGGCTTCGTGTAAGGCACTATTCTCGGCTCGAAGTCCTCGTCTGCGTCCCCATTTTCGGTGGTGCTGGTGGAGATCGAGCTAGGCTTTCGAGCTCCCTTCAGACTCCCCGGCTGGCCGAGCAAAATGTCTTCCGAGGCGGCAATGCCATCCGACTCGCACGACTCGTCCACCCAAGTGACGCTGAGCAAACTCAGGGTGAAACCCAGCGAGATGCCGACGATAACCGGCCCTATCGGCCTGATGAGAGAGATCAGCATTGAGAATCTCATGCTGGCTGTGCGGAGCTCCAAACGCTGTGTTATCCCTGCCTATTCCGCGTACGCGCTCGATTGTGATGGGCCGGGATGCTTTCAGAGGTTACCTACGGACGCTGCTGCTTCTGCCCCCTCCCCAAATTCTTCCATCTAGCGTTACCCGAGTGGAGGAGGCCAGTGTACAGACCGCTTTCTGTCCCCGCTAGTCTCTGACGTGTCATCGCTCCAAGCTCCTCCCCGCATACAACAGACGTCAGGCAAGCAAGTCAAGACACTCACAAGTTTGCCACCCACTTACATTCCGGTCGCTAAGACCAGGCACTTCTGCGACCATCTGCAAATCTTGACCTCTTGCCCAACCTAAGGGCATGCGTTTAATGGTTTTATTTGTGAGAACCTTTACCAGCCCCTACGACCCAAAAGAAAATCAGGCTTAAGCGATAAAGAATATTGTGACCTGCTGTTAACGCACTAGGGGGCGATCGGTCGCTCAAGCTGGCGACAGCTGCGGCCGCGACTGTAATTTTTGGTCACTGGAAGCTTTCCTACGCTTGTTTGCATGCTTTTCCGTGGGTTAAAAGAGAACGAAACAAACCCAGTGACATTTAATGTCGACGCCCAGTGAATACAATCAAAACTAGCCTAACTCTATGTCCCTGGGCATAGTTGATTAAGATTTATCATTCCATATTTTTCCTAGTCCTCTGTAATTAAGTGTAACAGACAGGTCTGCTGTTTACAGGAGAGCGGATGCTCCTCCTAAGGTCAGTTCAAAGGTCAGTTTCTTTATGAGCATATTTGCATTCTAAGACTAGGACCAATAACTGTAAGTACATAGTGCAGGAGAACATCTTTTGTAGCTACGAAAAGCCATACGAGGAGAGAGATAGAGCGAGTGAAAGAGAGAAAAAGAGAGAGCAGTGTTCACTAGTCCTTGCAAAAACCTTGGGGGTAAATGTTCCCCTGCTGTGTGTCTTTGACAGCAAGGGCTGTTGGAGTATCTGTCTTAACTCTGTAAACACAAACACACACACAAACACACACACATACACTCTCTCTCTCTCTCTCTCTCTCTCTCTCTCTCACACACACACACACACACACACACACACACACACACACACACACACACACAGTGGTAGTGAAAACATGAATAGCACTCAGTGTATGCCTGGTTCTCATTATCCACTTTAAACCATTATTGAAACAGAGCAGAGAAAGCAGGAGAGGAGGAGACAAGTATTGATCGTTACACACACACACAAACACACACACACAACTTTCTCTCTCTACACCA
This sequence comes from Tenualosa thibaudeaui, assembly GCA_027481765.1. Taxonomy (NCBI): domain Eukaryota; kingdom Metazoa; phylum Chordata; class Actinopteri; order Clupeiformes; family Clupeidae; genus Tenualosa; species Tenualosa thibaudeaui. The sequence continues at coordinate 8,993,113 of JAIFZK010000021.1, read as the reverse complement.
AAACATAAGAGATACCATCAATTATCTGAAACGTCTCTGGGAGTATGACATGCATGCAATGTTCATGGCCTGTCATCCTCTTGTAAATTTTACAACCCCACTCAAGTAACTACACACACACACACACACACACACACACAGACTTGCCATAATACACAAAATAGTCTCTCCCTCAGCCTTGAGCCGCACATCTGTTCTCTGCCTCTCTGTCGATCCTTAAGGCTCCCTTAAGTGGGATGTAGTTGTGTCATCTACATGTCCATTCACCCAAGGTTGCTCTGCTTCTGTGAGATCTCAGCCTGTGGCCTGCTCTTTAGTTTTACATTTGTATGTTCAATGTGTTTGTGTGTCAGGAGAGAACCACAGTCAACCCTGCTTGGAGAGTTCTCAGACTGTGGCTGTCTGTGTATGTGTGTGTGTGTGTGTGTGTGTGTGTGCGTGCGTGTGTGTGTGTGGGGGGGGGGCACACGCGTGTGTGTTTGTGTGTGTGTGCCCACTTTAAGTCACTGCTCACACACTTGCATAACTTTCTAGCTGCCGAGCATGAAGAGGGAGAAAATTAGCATTGTTTTTTTTGGTCGACCTCAAATGCTCCATGTAAAAAGCCTCCATGCACAGATGCATTTTAACTCAGTAAAGTTGTTTGTTTTCCTTGAGAATTTGTAGTGTTTACTGTATGTGGAAACAGATGGCTTTGAGAAGGTTTCATGAAATGGAGAAAACAAATGTCTTCTAAGGCTATATTTATATGCTCTGCTATATACAAAATGTATATATATATGTGTGTATATATATATATATATATATATATATATATATATATATATATATATATGTGTGTGTATATATATATATATATATATATATATATATATATATATATATATATATATATATATACATATACACACATTTTGTATAGGTTCTATTCTAAATCTCAGTTCAATTAATATATCTAGACCCAGGAATGTTGGCTGGTAATAAACATACTCATGTGACATGATAATTTACAGAAAAACTCTCTCACAAAAAAGCTCTCACAAAACTCATGTTCCACCCACTGCACACTGTGACATATAAAGCCAGGTATCATAGAAAACCTCTGTTATTCATTTAAAGGAGAAATCTAGTGTGAACCAATCAATAGCCTTGTTGTTTGAGGTCAATGAGTGCTATCAGCAGGAAAATTAAAGGTTCACTATTCTGTCTGTGTTGTATTAAGTTTTCAGGCTCTCAGTGACCTCGAACAACAGGGCTGTGGATTGATTCACACCAAAACCTTTAAACTTTAAAACAGAAGCAAAAAAAAATCTCTCTATAGACTTAGTATCTGAAGGCCTTGCTGTATGTTTTCCTCATGGCCATCACCGTTTGATCTGTGAGTGTCAGTGTGTGTACGTGTGTTAGAGTCAGAACTGGTAACACCAGTGACAGCCTGTCCCGCTTACCGGTAAGGATTATCTGCTCTGTCTGTGACCCAATTAGAGCTCCCCCACCCCTGACTCCGGGATTAAACCTAAGGCATGGGCCACAGGGTCGCCACTGAGGCACACAGTCACCACAGCAACACCTGAGATGTTGTATTTCATCTCTCATGTTATGTTAGTCTTGACACAAAAGATATTGTGAGTAACAGAGGTGGACGACGTACTCAATTTAGTATACTTTAGTAGATACTCCTGTTCCGAAATACTCTACTGCAATCGTGTTTATAGTGAGTAACATGTAGGCCTAGTAAAAAGGAGATGTATGGTGAATGTCACAAAGAATTCTGAGCATTGCCTACCATAGCCATCATGACCACTGTCAAGTTCAAATTCAGTAATTAAGAAAAAAATGAAGACAACACAACAATATGATCTATCACAACTGCAAAATCGCTTCAAACCCAATGTTCCCAGTGTTTTCAACCCAACTACATTTCAAATGTTCAATATTTCACAATTCAAAAGCAATTCAAAATCTGTCTTCAAAATGCAGTAAAGTGAAAGTCACAAGTTTCAAAAAAAAAAAAAAAAATAGGACAGGAAAACCTGAAACCCGAAAAACAGAAAAGTACAGTACTTGAGTACAGTACTTGAGTACATATACTGAAGTATTGTCCACCTTGGTTAGTGCTGGTGGTCAATTTCATAGGGGAGCAGCAACAGAGATTGTTCTGTATTTGCGCCACAAGATGGCAGTATGCTTTAAGATGCCATTGTGCGTTTCGATTAAGTTAATGCCAAAAACTCCAAGGGTAGGCTATTCAAAATATATGTAATACATTTGAGAGGTCTAATGTTATCTCATGCACAAAATGTGACATTGCACAGCTCTGGGGTTCGTTTTGCTAAATGAATCTGTGGAAAAATGTTCTTGTCCAGCGCAAGAGATCTCTTATAGAAGACAAAAAATGACAACGCAGAGGGACAAAAGGCTTGTAATATATAATGTATGTTTTGAAGATTTCAGTTATACATAATGGTCTTCATTTTATTTTCTTGAGTGGACAGAATGAGGTACATGACATGACCTCAATTTACACCATCTGTCAGCTGCTTCTCTTGGGTTTGGGGACCATGTGCACACAATGCAACAGCAGTGGTACTGAAGCTAGGTGGGAACATGGCAAATATAGTATGTCATGGGAAAGCCCCAGAGTTTTGTTTCTGCAGGGGTCATGAACATATTTATCATGGTATAGACAAAGCTAAGTTTTATATTTTTTAGAAATGACAATATAAAAAATATGTCAGCAATAACTTCACATGATGAATCTCAGAAAGACAGTTCACAGCACATCTGGCCAGAAAGAGATTTTCACAAAAAATTATTCTTTCCAACTATACGCATGGTAAACCAGGAAAACAGATTGTCATGGCGATCTCTCGACCCTGCCTTTGAGCCTCAAACTTAAGAATGTGTACTGTCACTTGTGCTGTAGATGCTGTAGAAATTTATAGTGATGTAATTCACATTCTTAAAATTAAATTCTGACTGTTGCTGTTATCCATGTGTGGTGCTCAGAGTCTCAGTATCCAGACCGAGGCACAGGCTGATGGCCAGGGCATTGAAGCTGCTGCTGCTGCAGTCAGTACCCAGCTGGATGTCTATGCTGAGCTGATCTGACTCAGTGGAGCTACTTGGAACGGTGGTGGTGGAGCTAAGGGTAGAGCTACAGCAAGGTAGAAGTCAGATGGAAGCCAAAATGGAAGATCTATAAGCGCAGACCACAGCACAAGAGGCAGAGCTGACGGACATGACGACTAGACTGGCTGCAAGTGAGATGGAGGTAGAGAGTCTGAAGGGACGGGAATACCATGGGAACCGTAATGATGAACCTGATCAAATCAAGCACAAAACAGAAGCTTTTGCTCCAAGTCATGAAGACTGAAGTGGAGAATTTGATAAACTTTTTGATAAACAAAATGCACAAAAAGATTTGAGCAAGCATGGTTTTATTTGAGGACTTTGTGTAGTTTTTAAGGTAACCTGAACAGCTGCTTCAATTTTCACACAGTCATTCACATCATTAATGTACAGTACATAGCATTTTGTCAAGGCATAAGGATAAGGCAATAAGGCAATAAAGGGGGGCCTTTTGCATGGAATTACTCTAAGCTTGGGAAACATCAACCTCTTTGTCAGTGAGTACCATGGATTTTTATGTGAACTCTTTTATCACTCCCATCCTCTGTGGCCTCCCTGCTGTCTGTGACGATGACTGACTCACACCTCAGCCCTTGTCCGTTCTCTTGGCAGCGGACTGCAGTAGGCAGTGCTTTCAAGGGGTGGCCAATGTCCACTGGTTTTGAACACACTGCATGTGAAAACCTAACTACATGAATCGATGATAAATATATAAACTTGATGATTTATACAAAGCAAAATTGTAACAAGTTTGGTACCAAATTACAAATGTCATACTTTAATGAACAGACATGTAACCTGAACAATGTCAATACTACATGTCCTGATTGTGTTGCATGACATAATTTCAGCAGACCTATATTATGTGTTACCCAGACTAATACTAAAGGAAAATTGAGACATGGAGGCCACAATGTTGCTCTGGTCTCACAAACACAAAACAACCTAACTATCAAACTGTATTAATCTGAAATCAAAAACATGTTCATCAAGCTGTCCCATTCAAATAAGGATCGAGATTCGTGAAGGATCAAAAGGATCTCATAGTATTGTTTGTGTGGTCATTCCGAGTTTCTAAAATACAAAGACGCAGTGCCGAAGAGTGGATTAACCTTAGAAAAGGTATGTGATAGCCTCGCTTAGCATCACATATCAGCCCTCATCACTCTCCCAACTGGTGAATAAATACACACCGGTCGCTTTTTTATGTTTGTATTGAGACAATCCACAGCAATCTACACATAAATATGATAATGAAATACATTTAGAAATTCAACCCCTGTTCCCCAGCTGTGCAACAGCAACTCCTGTTGTCCGGCCGTGCCACAACCGCGCCGATTTGAGCAGATAAATGGTGGCCTGTGTTCGGAGACCTGGCAGGAGATCATGTAGAACTCGGAACCCGAAGAGAACTGCAAATTAGCCAGAGACCCCGCACCGAGCACTGTGCTGGACAGTGCCATTGTCCTGCCTCACAGTCGCGCATTCAGAGGCGCACTCGACGCGCTGCGGTTTGCCAGGGCCCGGGTATTGTCTATTCACAGCGGGCACTTCTGGGATGAACACTGGGGCAGTGTAGTGACGGAGGGGAATAAACGCGAGGAATGTACGTTACACTTTTTACCGAATAATGTCACTGTGCCGCCGCCTCGCTGTGCACGGCCATGATCACATGATCGAGTCTTCAACGGTCTCTCTGTGCGACTTGGGAATCTGAGAGAGCGCAAGGCAAAACAGAGCTTTTTCTTTCTATCTTAGAAAAAGCGGAATTGTATCCAGGGCTTGGGTTTGTCAAAGAGCTGTCAAGCGAAGGATTGATTTTATAGAGGGCATCCTAAGAGAAAAGACTGTGGTTTGTTTTGGAAGAGGGAAAATTCCCACCCTGCTTATCCCTGTCATGGGTTACACATTTGGCCCGATGTTGAAAGGGTGCTTGACAATACAGGTCATTGAGGCATTGTGAACTAAACTTTAAGGTAACACCTGGGCATTATAATAACTTTTGAGTGTAAGGTCTGTCATTTCCGAACGTATGCGCGCACATACACACAAACACACACACACACACACACACACACACACACACACACACAGAGAGAGAGAGAGAGAAAGAGAGAGAGAGAGAGAGAAAATGCCTACAGGTACAGAGGAGTAAAAATGCGTTCACAGGTGATACTATATTGAGTAAATTGACACGGGTGATAGGCTGGTACAAAAACATCTGGCTTTTCTGGCACACACACACACACACACACACACACACACACACACACACAGAATGAAAGAGAGAGAGAGGTCTTTTGACAATGGTAATCATCCCAAAGCAGATGTTGTGACATGGTAGAAATTTGTCGAATTTCCTTCACCACAAAAAAACGACCTCAGAGTTAGAATTCCATCAATGAAATTAGGTTATGCTGCGCATATTAGATTATGAGAGGTTTTAAATTAAGACTCAGGCAAGGCCTTGTGAAACACAGGAAAGCTACATGCGTCCCAAGCGCTAACCTGTCATATTATGGGCATACGTGTAATTTAATATACAACTTGTGGGTTTACATTATCATTATTTGTTATTTTTAGCAACCAGTGACATTGTTGAGAAAGCCTACTCTCTCTTTTTTATGTTCATGCGCGTTAAACAGAATTTAAGGTTCAAAATGGTCCCTGATGTTGCATGTTGCAACATGTTATAGCGTTTCATGTCACTGCAGTACTATAAATTGAGAATATAAATGCAACAAAAACATTACCCCCGTCAGAAGAGAGAGGAGAGAGAGTTGAGTGTGTGTGTGTGTGTGAGAGAGAGAGAGAGAGAGAGAGAGGGAGAGAGAGACAGTTGTTACCGGTGTATGCAGGGTATTGGATAGTGGGATAAATGAATTCCCACTTCTCTCCCTCATCCCCAATTTCATGAAAAATACCAACGTTTGGCACGGGGATTTGACTTTCATTCCCGTTGACTTCAAGAGCTTTTCACGGATTAGTGCCGCTTGATAACCTGGGACATTGACATAGCCATGAGGCGAAAGCGACCGCCAAGGTCAATATAAACTACCGCGCACTTTATGAAAAACACATCAAGAGCACAGAGGGATATCATGACATAAATCTAAAAGTAAAACCCAAGAACACCGAGGAAATAAAAGGAAAACAAGCTCAAATAATAGTTTTGTTTAATAAAAAAGACCATTGCCTGAATGCCTGTTTTTACAAATGCAATGTTTGGCGGGCCCCCCAAGTCTGAAGTGGAGGCTTTTTGGTGATCTCACCATGGTCCCTGTCAAGCTCCCGCCTCAGTTCTCCAAACAGAACATTTATGAAATATTTATCTTTTCTCTTGTTGGGCCGCGTTTCGTCTTAAGACCTTTCCGTCTCCAAACTAACTCTAGCCTTCTGAGTGACAGATAGGGTTTCGCGGGGACCCGCGGCAAGAGCGCATCGACAGCGAGTTTTGATGCGAGCTGGAGGTATGTGCTCTGATGGGAGGAATGGGGAAGAGTCATACGCGTGCGAGATTCAAACCACACATACTTGACGCTCACGGGGCGCGCGTAGACCTTCAAATGCTCGAGGACTGCCGAGGAGAATCGCTGGCCAAACAGAGCACTACCGAGTTCAAGCCGACACCTTTTGAAAGCACCGACCAAGGCGTCTCTGTTTACACTTTTCATAGCTTATTAACTTGGAAAGGAGTGGGCTTTTCGGTCACAACAGACGACAGGTATTGGCTACGTGCCTGCTGTAGGGGTTTTCAGAGTGATTGCTCGAAGAGTGTGGAATATTGGGAGCCATTTGTGTGAAGTGCGTGTCACATCCAAGTATAAACATTCGACATTTGCCTGATTTTAATCGGACCTTCAGCGAGGGGCGCGAGTAAGTTTGCAGATTCCCCTATGAACACGGACAGACATAAGGAAACGTCTGACACTGGTGAAGCTTGTCTGCACTACGAGCTGGAACTAACTTGGCGTTCAACAGATGTCCGATACTAAGACGGCGTTAAGTTTTTCGGCAGGTGTTCAAGGCCGGCTGTCGTCCCTGAACCGCTAGGTGCACAGACTGAGAGGACAGTCACCTCCGGATGATGCTTCTGACACGGATCACTCTCACTCTGACCTTCATTCTCCTCAGTCCAGTCAGCATTCTCCGCCTGTGGTGGTAAGTCATGCCCAACAGTTTATGAGACATTTTATATAATAAACTATAGTATTTATACGATGTCATGTTGATTTTATCACTCTTGCAAGGAATATCTGTGTATTGGGTTCAGAGTATTCTGTCATCTAAAAAAACCCAGTTCAAATAGTTTTAGCTCTTAAAGTTGTAAAATCCGGTACTGGGCTGTTTTGAAAATGGAAATGGCAGAATTTATGGCTCTGGGTTCAGGATCTACAAGTTTGAATACAGTGCAGTGAAAAAACAGGTTTGGTCAGAGGGTTAGACTGAGAGGAAGACAGGCAGGGACATAGTGACTAATGACTTATTCCAGTGAAAGAAAAGAAACACACGAAAAGGTTAAAGTGACAAACAGAGCCACATATGGTAGAGCGTCGGAAATTAGCCTGACCCAGATTTGGTCCAATCAAGCCCCTATCTGGGCCTGATTCACACCACTGTGAGGTGTGTTCTGGGAGTAGAGGAACCAAGGCTATGTGTGTGTGTGTGTGTTTGTGTGTGTGTGTGTGTGCCTTTCAGGTGAAACAAGCCCCTTTACTTTGCATATGTGACTGAAGAAGTGCACTGACCATGATTTAGACCTTTCTCATTGCATTCATCCACTGAAAGAGTCTTTGGTTCGTATTAGACAGTTTGAAAGAATGTCAATCTGGCAGGCATTAAAGGGCATTTCGAAAGAATCTGAACAAGTCACATAATATTACAGACATGCATCTACAAGTCTGTCACCACTCATGCAAATGACATCTGCATTAAAGCCAAAAATCAGAGCACAACTGAAATGTGCAGTAGAGTTAGCCTAGTCTGAACAGATTTTCATGTGATCAAATCCAAGTCATAATGAGAGAACAATCACAACAATTGTAAAATGTGTTTGTTGTCTGTTAGTGTAGCCTATTGTTTATTGTTGTGCATTGTATTGCAACTTTTTGGGGGCATTCTGTGTGTTCAAACTCTGACTTCTGTTTTATGGGATAACATCTAGACGGCATCCGAGCTAAAAGTCCAACAGGTAGCCATGCATAAATGATAAGTCAAGAACAGGCAGAATGTAGTGTGTGGCATAATCAGTTAATGACAGATCAATGGTACCTTATTGAAGAGTATAATTTCACCACTGGTAGGGGGGAATCTGATAGTTGAAATTGGAAAAGAGAGTATGCAGGTCTATTCCTCTTGGTTAAAAAATGTTCAGAGACCTGAAAAAAGATGTACAGGAAAACTAATTGGATTACCTAGACAGGTTTCTCATAATTTTATATTTTGTCATTTCAGATTGTATAACTGCATTAACGTTACTAAATTTGCAGTTATGTATAATAGCAGTCATGTTTTCAAAGTAGGTAAAATGTCAGCAAAATATAGCGTAGGCAGACTCCTGACACCAGATAAGGATCATTACAAGATTAGTTAGTCTAGTGTAGCCTATAATACTGTGTCTGCAGCTGTGCTTGTAACAGTAAAATTTAAGAGCTCGCTGTAACAATTTCTGGTCTTAGTTTCAGATGCATGCTGTAAAAAAGATTATCTCATTTAACATAGCCCTCTTCAGTCATCTTGCTGCTTAGATTGAATTAAGTTTTGTGAAAGCATGTCAAGCTGACATGTAATATGGTAACACTGACACTACAAACTGACAGCAGAATCAAAGCAACAAGATGGTTTGAGAGGCTAATGTTGAGCGCACTAATCTTTTTTTTGTAACAGTGCAATTCAGGTTTGGTAAGTAGAGTTCAAACCAGGACATTTCTGGGATGTGTGTGTAAACCTGAAACATCTGGATTTTTGTTGACATTTTGTCCATACAGGGGACATCCTGTACTGTAATATTTCAGACTCTGGACGTAGTACAACCAACTTTTCCATATTTTTACATTACGTACAGTTCATATACCTTCGTAGAATTCTGTGTCTTCAAGGGGGGGAGGGGCAAGACCTCCTGACCACATGATCCTCTATCAGACTGAAAGTGCTGAAAGATAGAAAGGAGGTTTTAATTTTGTTGTTGTTTTTGAGGCATTAGTATTTGTATTTCAAAACAGATTATTAGTATTCTAACGTGTTGCAGGTTTTCCTCTGAAGCCGCCCAGCATGACTTTTTTCCCCTTTTTTTGTTTACTCAAGCTGAACCAATAACGTGAACCAAGCTTAGTCATGCTGTTGTGCTAATACAGATAATAAGACTATAGTAAATCTGGGTCTGGGGATTCTCTCAAACAAAAAACCACAACATGCTCTCTTGATCACTCACTCACTTGCTCCCACACACACACACACGGGTAGTTTTCCACATTGGATGCCGTCCAGGCCTCATCACTTTATCAGCAATAGCGAACACATTGATAACAGAGGATTGATTCACAGAGGTAGGATGACTGCTGCATGTCCAAGAGCAGTGTGTGTGTGTGTGTGTGTCTGCTCAGTCAAGTTCAAAGTAAACGTGAGCAGTTTTGATCCCGTTTTAAATCATTATTTCACTGCACCGTTTCCCCAAGTCCACTATGACAGCTGACAAACGAGGGAGCTAGCTAGTGTTGGCCAAGCTCTCGGGAGGACTCCACCTATGCTGTGTGTGTGTGTACTCACACAGGATCCTGGAGGGTGTGATTGTGTATGTGTGTGTGTGTGTTTTGTACACTATATGTGCTCTTGGGAGGGCTCCTCCTGTGTGTGGAACTGACGTCAGTAGCTGTTGCCTGAGTGTCCTCTCTCTGCCCCTCAGAACAGGGGATTGATGTGTGTGTGTGTGTGTATGTGTGTGTAGAGTACCATGATGACATCAGTGTGATTTTGGCCATCAGCTGACCACAGCTGTCCAGTCAGCTGATGTAGTGGGAAAATCCATTTCTGATCAGTTGTGGCTGGCTGTAAGTGTGTGTGTGTGTGTGTGTGTTTGTGTACTGTATGTGTATCCGCTTTTGATTTCACACACATGGCGACCTCTCTGTAAATCTCTTTCCTTATCGGACTTTCTTCTCCTCCCTGGTGTTTTTCTTACCCCCCTTGATATATTTTCTCTCTCTCACATTGAAATTCAAAGACAGAATTGCCCATGTGGTTTCCAGAGCTGCCAAAGAAATCAGTCCTGAACAATGAAAGACATATCATGTGTTTGGTTTCTCCCCATCCTTTTCTCCTCTCTTTCCTCTCGCTTACTTACCCTCTTCTCTTTTTTCTTCTCTTTTTTTCCAGTTTCTTTTGGTCTGTCCATCTTTCTGTCTTTCCCTCTCCTCTTGATTTCTCCCAGCCTGTCTCTATCTTGCTCTCTTTCCTCCTTCTCTCACTCCCCTCTTCTCCTTCTTTTTCTCTCTCTCACTGTTTCTTTATATCGCACATAGTCAACGTCAAACCACCTTTATTGTTTCCAAACGGAAACAGGTCTGCTACGGGGACTGTGTAAATAAACACAATAACCTGAGCATCAACCAGAAACAACAGCACAGAATTTTGAGTGGATCAATTGGGATTCTAACCTCTCTCTTTACTTTTCCCCTGCCTCTCTCTCTCTCTCACTCTCTCTCACGGTCTTGCTCACTCCATCTCTCCCACTCTCTCTCTCACTCACCCTCTCTCTTGTTCCCTCTCACTCTCTTTTCTCTCTCTCTTGTTCTCTCTCTCTCCCTCTCTCCCTTTCTCTCTCTCTCTCTCTCTCTGTCCCAGGGTGTTGGGTAGCCCTCTGGTCATGGACCACAACAGCATCTGCCGGAAGACCAGGCGTCTGGGGGCCAAGCACGCCGAGCTGTGCCAATCTCAGCCGGAGATCGTGCAGGAGGTGGTCAAGGGCGCCCGCACTGGCATGCGGGAGTGCCAGCATCAGTTTCGCCACCACCTCTGGAACTGCACCAACCAAAGCAAGAGCCTGGCCAGGATCCTACAGCAAGGTGAGGGCAGCATAAAGAGCAAAGAAAGGACAGTGAGGATATTAAATCAGATGAAGACTCATTTTTTGCTTCTTGTCTGAGGAAATGAAGCAAGCGGATAATGTGTGAATGGATGAAATAGTACCAGGGCATTAGACTAACATTTTATGTTAGTTGCACCAGATTCATTTAACCTTTCTCATTTAAGTGCACCAGAACATAAGCATAAAGTCTAAGCATGGACATCCCTGATAGTTCCTGGCATGATTGTTTGTGGTAGATCATGAGCACAGTAGGAAGTGGAAAGAAAAGGACACTTCAGAAATATCAGTCATTAAAAAGTTTGTGTCTTTGCATTGTGTAAGTTACTGGAAATTTTAGAGATGTGGTGGTGATTGCGTTGGATGAAGTTTCAGTTGCATCCTGGGTAAACACTGGTCAGTGTCATGGAGTGACATCAAGGATTTCCTTATTTATTATTTATTGATAAAAATACCTGACGTTTTATGACTGAAGAACAAATAACACTAGAGTTGTCCATTTCACATTTGTCACTCAGTATCACAGCAGTGGTAGAGGGCAGGCGTTTCTGCTATGACTGAAGTGAAGTCCATTTTGTTGAGTGGACTTTTCAGTGCTGTGATACTCTTAAATTGTCCGTGTCTGCCACATCTAACAGCGGACATCCTCATGTTCTCTTGCTGTGTTGCTGCAGTGTGTCTGCACTGTGTAAGGATGTGGCCAAACTCTTGGTCTTGACCGCTGGGAGAACACGCACATACACATGTACACACACACACATACACACACACAGCTCTCACCACGTAGCCTCACACACTTGCACGTTACCACACTTTCAGGAACATAATCCATTGTAATTCCCAGAAAAAGAATTTTCTTTGGAGCTCACAGACTGGGCCTTGCTGACACGTTGACTTGTGTGTGTGAGTTGAGGGGCTAAGGGGGAGGTTCCAGGTGGCTGGCATACTCCCAACTTACTCACGACTTAGTCAGGTCCTAATCAGACCCAGAAGTCTGCTAGCACCACCTCTGGCCATAGTAAGGCATGCAGATTTAGATATATCAGCCAGACTGAATAGGTGATGCCAGGCCATGCAGGCTTATAGTGACACAGTTGCAGCTCACCCTCAGACACTGTGTGGAGAAAAGCAGAAAAGATGCACTACCACTATCTTCCACTGAGAGGAGCTCTTCCTGAGAGATTACACTTGTCCAGGTCTGACCTGTTTCACCAACTGTTAAATTCTTTTAGTGTGTGGAAGACCAGCATGTATACATACATACCTAATACACAATGATTGTGTCATCCTTTGCCCTTTTGAAGGAGTGTCCTTCTGAGATGGGATATCCCTACATGGTTACAAGTTACACAGCAGGGCTTCAAGAGGAAAGGGCACCACACTTAATAAGATTATCAACTTTCAAAGTTATTTGCAGGAAAATTCAACAAACTAGATCATTTCAAACGCTAAAATCAATGGTTTTCACCCTGAGGAAAGAATTATACATAGCAGAGCTGAAAAATCTTGAAACATTATGAAAGGCCTGAATTCTTGGGATTCTTGCTTATCCATCTAATGTATCACATTTGCTCAATTCAATTTAACAATTCAAAGTAACAGCACATCTGCTATCTTGTTCATAGCTACAGACATATGTTCATAACAAAATTAATGATTAGTGAGAAATGTCCTTGATTCTGGATTCCCTCTTAGAACTTTACTATGGAACTTGTAGATCAATTACATTGACAGACAGCCTCAGGCTCGTCATAACAGAAAATTCATTGTGGCCCTGCGCATGCACAGTATCCATTTTTATGTATTCCGTTGGACAAATCTTGCAAGAGCTCCAACAAAATGTGAGTGTCTTCCTGGCTTGTCCTCCACCTTCTACTAAGGGCGGTGTTGGCGTAGTGGTTAAGGAGAACGGCTAGCATGCTAGCAGCCTGGAAATTCAAATCAAATCCTGTATGCCACCATTGTGCCTGTGAGCAAGGCACTTAACCCTAAGCTGGTCGAGGGGAAACTGGCCCTGATGTAACTGATAGTTGACAAATGTAAGTCGCTTTGGAGAAAACTGTCTAGTAAGTGCATAAATGTAATCTCATGATTTATGAACTTCAACTAATTATAGTAATCGTACAGGCCATCAGAAACTGCTTGCTACTGGCACACCCTAGTAGCGCACACACAATCGAATCGACTGAAAGTCTGATAGTGTTGGGCCTGTCAGTGCATGCCTTCGGACCAAATTTGAGCAGTATGTGGGCGTGCAGAGGTGGAGGAAAGAAGCTTGATCTGTGAGCTGTTTTTGATCTTTTGGCCATTTTTCAGATGAGTGGGGAAGGATGTATGCCTCAGCCTCTCTTTGCTGATATCTGAATCTGTGCTTCATTTTAGTGCTTTGCTGACTGCTGCTACTGACAGTTACAAAAGTCCAGTTAGGTTGTACTCACAGGAACAACAGGCTCCAGAGAGGCGAGACAGACACAGTGACATCCCATGAGTCAGTTTTCCTGGTAGCACAGATGTTACTGTAGAAAAGCCTTGTTTTGAAACCATTCTCCATCTGGTTTGTATTTATGTTTGTTACATGTTCGCCTACAGTGCCCTCTAAGGGTCAAGGTGTTAAGCAACAGTTGGTATGACTCGCTGTTGAATCAGATCAGATCACATCTGTTGTAAAGTCCTGAGACAGTAAAATAAACTTGGAATATTTTGTCTGAACATTTGCATGTGAACATCATGTATAAAAAGGGGTTACCAAAATGTTTTGATGAAAATGTTCTGATGTTTTGTCTATATCATGTTTCATCATTATCATTACCACCTTTTTTCCATCATCATCTTCTGCTCCTTCTTTTCTTCTTTTTCTTATTTTCCTCTCTTCCAGCTTCTCCTTCTCTTTCCCCCCTTATTATCGACTCATATTTTGCACTCTCCCTCGGCAGATATCCGCGAGGCAGCGTTTGTGTACGCCATCACTGCAGCAGGGGTGGTCCATGCCGTCACTCAGGCTTGCAGTATGGGCGACCTGCTCCAGTGCGGCTGCATCTCCAGCCGCGGACCCCCCGCAGACTCCCGTGCCACCCCCCAGACGCCTGAGGCAACCCAGGAGGGGCCTTGGGAGTGGGGCGGCTGTGGAGATGATGTGGAGTTCGGCTATCAGATATCCAAACAGTTCACCGATTCCTGGAGGAAACGGGGCAAGAGTGACATCAGGACACTGATTGATCTGCACAATAATGAGGCAGGAAGGCTGGTATGTTTGTGCCTTGTGTATCGGTACAGAATCAGCACTACGCACACTGATGTACTGATTACTGTATTTCAATTAACATAACCATTAGTATAGTCTACAAGGATATTTTTACTGCCACATGCATAGAGATATTGGGTGTAAGACATGCAGTAAAACTGCATCTTTTTGTCAGCCTACCTTGTGCATAAATCGTTCTAATAGACTTAGTAATCATCACACAAACTAACTACTGATTGTATACACCCTCTGCTGTTACTGTCAATCACTTTATAACTGCTACATGCAATATATCTATTCATTAGTCTTTAATCATTTACTGGGCATAGAGCATTTTATAAACCCAAAACCACACACACACACACACACACATACACACACACACAGTTTAGGGGTCCAAAATGACAATGGCAACACATTCCTTAAATATAAAACATAACATTAATCATTAATTTTCTTTATTGCTTGTTGTGCATGATAGTTAGGCTAGTTTCTTAGGCAAGTATACCATGTGTCTTCAGATGTTTGGGGCAGATATGTTTGTGATTAGAACATTGTTAGAGCATGAGATAACATTGTTGTGTAACAGCGTTGCGAGGCGTTTCTGCAATAGCATAGAATTGCATGACACAAACATAAGTTTCAGAGACATTCCTGTCTGGTGGCTTTTAGGAATGGGTGGATTCTCGGACACATGGGTTGAAGGTTGGGTAGAAAATCATTTTTACAGTGAGGGGTGAGATCAGTGCCTTGGAGTGTGATTTGTGGTGGGTCTGACACGGTCTGCAAACTCATCACTGGGGTTAATAAATCCACTATTTCCCCTATGCTCACCTCAAATCACCGTCTCGGACAAACACACACACACACACACAGGCGTGCGCACACTCACAAACGTACACACACAGACACCATGAACCTGATGACATGCAGCCAGACATACACACACACTCACACTATAAACCTGGTGACATGCAGGCAAACACACCCCCGCACATGCACGTGCGCACACGCACACACACACACACACACACACACTCACACACACACGGACACACACACACACACACACACGTGTACATGCACATGCACACCCGTGGTGGTGCTGACCTGCTTATACATGAACTCGCACATGCTCTCAGACAAATGTATGTGCTCCTACACACTCTTCTAAGAGAACATACAGGACACACACACACACACACAGAGCTGAGATGAGATCAGTTTGCAGCTCAGCTGTAAAACATTTTAATTAAAATGTGTTGGGAGATATGGAGGGTTCATCTATCACAGGCTAATTATCACTAAGGTATATCTGAACCAGCTCTGTGCATACCCCCCCCCCCGGCCCACGAACACACACACACACACACATACTCCTCTCCTCTCTGTGTCTTCACGGATAACTGCTGAGTGAGGAGGGGGGTGACAGAGGGAGATAGGGATGTGGGAGGAGTGGTGTTGAAGTGGAAAGATTAGGAGATAAGGATATTACTGTTAGTATGGTGGGATAGAGATAATGTATGAAAGGAGAGATGGAGTGGAGATGGATAGCAAAAAATTGCTTTTAGATTCAAGTGTTCTTTCTTATCTGTGTGTGTGTGTGTGTGTGTGTTTGTGTGTATGCATCTGAATGTGTGTATGCATCATGCATTTATTTATTGTTGAATGCATGTGTGTGTATATATTTTTTTTTGCATATTTAAGAGTGTGTGTACATATGTGTGCATGCATGTGTCTTCTTTGTTTGGTTTGCATATCGAAGTGTGTGTGTGCATGTGTGTGTGCAAACGTGTGTGTATGTGTGTGTGTGTGCATCTGAGTGGACATCATGCATTTGTTTATTGTTGAATGCATGTGTCTGTTTTTTTTTGTATATTTAAGAGTGTGTGTACATATGTGTGGGTGCACGTGTGAACGTATTCATACCAATGTGTCCAATGAATACTTATTGTATGTGTGTGTGTGTGTGTGTGTGTATGTGCATGCGTGTATGTGTGTCTTCAGGCGGTGAGCAGATTCATGCGTGTGGAGTGTAAGTGCCATGGCCTATCGGGTTCTTGCACACTGAGGAGCTGTTGGAGGAAGATGCCCCTTTTCCGGCAGACAGGCGATTGGCTCGTGGAGCGCTTCAAGGGCGCCATACAGGTGATGGGCAGCAACGACGGCAAATCTCTGATCCCGCTCCAGCTGGGATCCCTGCCCCTTGAACCCCACCACCTTATCTACTCTGCTGAGTCACCTGACTTCTGCTTGGCCAATCGGAGGCTGGGCTCAGAGGGCACACGCGGCCGGGTGTGTAATGGGACGACGGCAGCGGCCGGCGGTTGCGAGTCACTGTGCTGTGGAAGGGGTCATCAGGAACACACACTGGTGTACGAGGAGAACTGTGTGTGTCGCTTCCACTGGTGCTGTGTGGTCCAATGTCAGAGGTGCTCAGTCCGCAGAGAAGTTAGCTTGTGTCTCTGAGAAGACATGCCAACAACTGGAACACCGTACTCTAACATTCTCAAGAGAACAAGGGCAAAGGTGCTCCTCCCAAAAGGATGTGCCTTTTGGAGTTATGCACTATGAGAACTGAAGATATTCCATACTGGTGTATAGGGCACAGGCTATGTTTTATACCCCTGAGGAATTAATATCATGTGTCCTTTCACAGCAGATTACACAGCCTTAACCTCTGGTTGGGCAGCTGAAACAAAGCTTACAAGTCTTAACTTTAAAAAACAAAAACACTTTTTTTTACAGGCAAATAAAATGAAACGTGGAGTTCTCACAAGTCTCAGTTCCTCAGAGGAGTCAGCCAAAGCCAGCCAATCAGATATGGACTGAGGAAGAACAGAATCTCCACATAAACTTTAAGGTCACCTCCCTGGAAGTAAAAAAAAAGAGTCAGATCGTTTGGATTGTTGCAAAGTCTCTTGAAATCATGTCAGTATAAACACAAGAGCATGAGATGCACTCAGGAGCCTAAGAGACCACTGTCTGCCAATATGGGTCTCAAGGAATGGACTGTTATGATGGCAACACTGCCATCATGCAGTGAAACAAAGCTATGTTCATAAAAGGCCCCATTTATTAGGACTGAAAAGAACTCTCTCTCTCACACACACACACACACAGATGCTCACACACTTTCACACACACAGACACACATGGTCTGAGTGAGGACCGAAAGTCTTAATCATTTTCTGGCTTTGCAGAGGACCACATTAATGAATGTAATGAACTGTAGGGACATTCATGGCATCTTGTTTAGAACAAGAAGCCAACTTCTTGAATGTAAGAATCCTTCAGGGTCTGGTTTGGAGGGAGACTGGCCTGTCTGGCTTCTCTGAACCATGCAGTCCCTGGTGGAAAACAGCCTAAGCGTTATCAGGGTTTAGTTGTATTACCAAAGAACACCATGGTCAGGGTGAGGAGGTAAATTTCTGAATTTAGGAATATTGGAGCTTCTCTATTCAGCAGTTTTTTCACCCCATGAAGATCTGTTGTCGCAGCTTGTGTCCTTATATGGATGTGAAGATGTTTTGTGTGGCAGAAATATATGAAGATCGTATCAGCTGTTGCTTTCGTTCTTTGAAGCCACTTATTATCTTCTTAATAAATATCTTCTGAAAAATAAACAGAAATATTGCTCATACACTGCAGCTGATGTGTTCTGACCCCCATGTAAGTGTGTGTGTGAAGTGGAGATGCCTGCGGTCCGCTTGAATTTAGCACAGCGAGAAACAGGCAGAGAAAGAGAGAAACAGGCCTCACTTTGATACAGTAATCTGTGATGCTGTTAACACTGATATAACATTCACGTGCTTTCACATGCTCATTCAACTGAAATTACTGTTGAATTACCTCTTGTTTTGTGTCAAGTCCATATGCTGCCATTATACATGCAATTTGTGTGGCTGAAAGAGCTTTTCAACAGATGGTGCACATGTTACAGCAGGCAACCCTTGAATGTAGAATAAATGTGGAAATTGTGAGAGGTGCAGTCACAATTTGCGCCACCAGGTGGAGAAGTAGTTCAATGTGAGGAGCAAGAGACACAGGCACCTTTCCCCTAGATAAGTTTCAATAACATTTTGCCAAAGAAGGTGCCTTTGATTTGTCAGCCTGTGCCTTTGGCGTGCATGTTGAGATGAAAGACTATCTGTGAGGTTGTTTACTGGCACTGGCATCTTTCTTTAATGATACACACACACCTGTTAATAAAACACACCCCATATGGCCCATCACTCCCTACACACACACACATACACAAACCCACCTAACGCAGTGCTTGTAATGTTGAGTCTTTCTCCTCTTGTTTCCTCTGCACAGCTCTGAATGTCAGTCTTCCCTTTATCCAAATAACCAATGGAATTACAATGTTTATGTGGTCCAATAACAGCAAGAATGGCACTGTTCAGTAAAAACAACAGTAAGGTCACACTGGGTTATTGCATATGAATATTGGAAAAATAGTTAACAAAACTCCGCTCTTCTCCAGTTACTGTAGGCCTACTGATTAATTTGTTCCGTGTTGCAAACAGGTTGGTTTATCAAGACCATCATTCAAGTATTCAAAGGATGAGAGGAAATGTCTAAATAAATGCGTCATATAGAATATCTCAAAGACTGTTTCCATTTACTCTTGCAAAATCCACAAGTACATCGGGAATAAAAATAGAAAATTCAAACTCACGCTCCCACCCATTAACACATATTGAGGAGTTTATATTCGTTTTGAGGCGTAGTGGTTGGTGAAGAAGACTGTCCGTCATCTGTCGTCGTGAGCAGGTTGGTAGAATGGAGGGGCTAATCTCGGTTTACAGGTTTACAGCGACTGCATTTTTGCCTGGCTACAAATCTCTGGCCCTGCCCATTCCATGCGCTCAGTTCAGTAGGGTACTGCCGCAGGAGGACTTACGGCGTCTCACACAGACGTAGCCTACGAGATCTGTGCGCCAAACGGTTCAGTAGCTATATCCTACACACCGTTGTCATCAATGGACGTGCATCTCTGATTTTTACTGCACCGTTCCAGCGCAGTCTCCGGGACGCAAGGCGAGGTACAGCATTCCGTTAGGCCGGTGCGTGTTGGTCGCAAAGAGAAGAGATGGGCACGGTGCTCTCCATCTCTCCCACCTCTAGAAAAGGGGGTATTTTGGATGAGAAGCCTGATGCGGGACATGCGGCGAGTGGGAAAACAGAGAAAAGTCTAAAACGCCATTCAGTATTGATATCAGCGCTGACGTGGAAGCGCCTTGTCGCTGCCTCGGCAAAGAAAAAGAGTGCCAAGAAAGTGAACCCGAACCCTCCCGTCTCTCAGGTCAACAACCCAGTGGACCAACTGAATAGCGAAAATCTCAAGAAATCTCAGCAATCAGGCTCAGAGCGCAAAGCATCCAAGCCAGGGCCGCTTGCAGTGCCTGTTCCGACGGTACCAGACCAAAGCCGACGCGGCAATCAGACGCAGACAGTCCAGCAAAATGCCAAGCAGCTCATCGCAGTCCAAAAACAGCCCAGCAGTCGTTCACTCATCTCTCCCAGAAGGGTCATTGTCCAGGCATCCACCGGGGAGCTACTTCGCTGCCTGAGCGAGTTCATGTGCCGACGGTGCTACAAATTAAAAGAGCTCAGTCCCAACGAGATCATCTTGTGGTTCCGAAACGTGGACCGCTCTCTGTTGATACAAGGCTGGCAGGACCAAGGTTTCATCACACCCGCCAACCTGGTCTTCGTCTACATGCTCTGCAGAGAGGCGGTGACGGAGGACATCTCCACTGAATACGAGCTGCAAGCCACCTTTCTCACATGCCTCTACCTGGCTTATTCGTACATGGGCAACGAAATCTCTTACCCACTCAAGCCTTTCCTAGTGGAGACAAACAAGGAGGTGTTTTGGGAGCGGTCGCTGCGTGTGATTGACAAAATGAGTGCCAAAATGCTGCAGATCAACTCTGACCCGCACTTCTTCACCGAGGTGTTTCAGGACCTGAAAAACGAGGGGGGATCAAAGGACAGCAACGGGAAATGGACAAATAACTTGGACCGTTAAAGGTGGACAGCATCCAGGGGAGAGAGAGAAAGAGAGAAGCTATTTGATACCTCTCCGAACCCCGTCCTTTGAGAGGGGATTGAATGTAAGCACCGGCGGCTGACTGTGGAAGGGTGCCACGCACCACAGCCGGTATAACAAGAAGGGACATGGGGGCCCGCTTCACCCCCGAGAGATTTTCTCCATGTTGTTACATGTGTATAATAAACATCCACGGTGATCCTGTGAATTTCTGATCACCAGAAACTCGGGGGTTTAGGGGGATAGCGCTACTGTACTCTGCATGCTTACAAAGTATTCTAACTGTATCTCCATCGTGGCTTTTTAAAGAAAAAACGGCTACCTGGTGAAAGGCTTCAAGTGAGGGAAGTGAAGTGTTAGCTAGTATGTCAGTGTTCGGGTAATTTATTTCAGTATTCGTTTCTCTTCGTGGCTTGGGGACTGCGTTTTATCGCCGCTCTCCAAGGTGCTGGCCTATGGCACACACAGCACACGTCTACTGTGGCGCTTGAAGCTCTATCTGAACGTTGAATGTACTATTTTTCAACAACAACAAAAAAAATCTTTGCCGTCATATGTGCCAATTGTTATAGTATAAAGCGTAATGTTTTATAATGTACATTTCAGAAATATATCAATACAGCCAAATTTTGGCGTGTTGTAATTTATTCTTTCATTTCAGATCAATTAAAAGAAGAACCGGTTAAAGTAATTAGCTCATTTCAGTTCACTGTCTACTATTTATCTATCCCTATTTAAATGGCCCATGAGCCTTTAATGAAAAGGAAACAATTTTATAGCATTGTGCTACATGCCGCAGTCAGACTAGGCCTACTGTTGCATCAGCGAGCTGCTAAATATTTTAAATTCTATTTATGAAAGTTTCATATTTCAAATGCAGATGGTATAATGTTACACATGTGGCTTTATTTTCATTTCTTGTTATGTGGTAGAGTTTTTTTTTTTATTCTTTCGTCACTTGGGCCTGTACGCCAGGGCTGGCTAAGGCTACATCGTGCAGGGCGCAACAGTCGGTGGCACTGAGAACTGAAACCTTAACGTCACTCTCTTCTGGGCCTCAAAGTAAATTGCTGCTCTGGAAAGAAGCGGAAATATCTCTTAGAAAATGTCTTGGGAGCAATGCTGAACTACTTTACCAACAGATGACACTCATTATCAAATTTTGTCACCTGTAGAATTATAAAATGAAAATTGAAACACAGCAGTGATGTGTTAAAACTGGGACACATAGGCTGCCCAGTTTGGGTATCTATAGCCTAATGTCTTTCAGCTATTCAGCACAGGGATCAGACATAGTTTAGCTTGATGAACTTGTTGCCTCCATTTCAACAGTGCCATCGACTTGATTGCCATTGCCTATGAGTGTATAGTTTCCATGAAAAATGCACCCAGTGTCGTGACCATGTTGTCCTTGGAACATCAGCGCTCTCTCCCACTGTCGCTGCCCACGGTGCTGAAAATGAAGTCCAGATGCCTGCACGCGGACCCTACGTTAATCCTTAATATTTTTATGATCGCAGAATTGCTGTAATGGTTCAGCAACTCAATTCACAGAATTCCGTTGCTATCTGTCAAAATCACTTTATACACGCAGCATGTCTTCAATAGCCTACACGTTTGAGTTAGATTGTGTTCGGTAAACTTAATAAGATGAAAAACAGTTTACTTAATGTAGAAATCAGGAAATAGTAAACTTTTTATTTGGCTCACACAAATTTATGTTTTTTATTTATTTATTTATGTTTTTTATGACGTTATGGTCACCTATTCCAATTATGTTTAGGCTCCAGAATAATGTGGTAGGTTTTAAAAAATGCAAACAAGCTGAAGTCATGCATTATGTGGTAGGTTTTAAACATGTATTCAGGACACTTTCTGTGGATGAAGCTGTTCAAAAGAACTTAAAGGAAACAACGTATTTAACTTTTGAAAGTCGCAGTGGTAGCCTATAGTGCAGATGCTATAGGTTACTATAAAATGGCCTCAGGGAAAGGATGAGTCACTGGTGGGGAGTAAGAAGCAGTTGGCTTGAATCAAGAGCAAGAGAGCCCACAGAATTTGTGAATAAAGCACGTGGGCCGACTGTTCGGTCTCTTGATTGGCTGGAATTTGCTGCAGTCTGATGGAAGTGTCACCGTGACGGAGGGCTGCGCAGCGCCGATCGCGCGCCGGGCCTTAGGAATTCGTATTTCAGGACTGAGAGCCGCATTCCACCTGTCTCTATGGCAACGAGGGTACATGAGCAATACTGCGCGTATTTTGGAGCGCTGCAGATGTGTGCATGCTGGTAGGCTAGACTTTACAAGGAACAGACATGACGCTGCAAACACGTTTAAAAAAGTATAGATCTAAGCATCTTCTCCTACTGTTTTTTCATATGTTCAGCACAGCCCAAACCTACATGTCTAACGTAGGCTAATAGCAGAAGCATAGACTAAGCTCAGTAGGCTATGCAAAAATACCACTGACAATGAATGAATAGGTGACAAAACCCCGTTTCACTGAAGTACATGGAAAGTGTCGGGTGGGGTTTGTAGCTGATCTCTATGCGCTTGGCTCATCATTAAGTAAGTCGGTTATATAATTTTGCACCGCATTCATCTGGTAGTCTACGAGCGTGGGCTCACCCACCACAAGAATGCAAGTTGTCATGGAGACGGTGACCAGGCAGCGGCAGCGAGGAGTCAGAGAGACCAGCGGCATCAATGGGCAATTCCAAAACTGTCAAGTCCATAACGTCAACACAGTGCCATGGTATGATTTGAATGATGATTACATAAAATCACTCTTAGTTGCAGCATTCACTCTTGGTTGTAAAACAGATTTTTTGAAATTTTTCACATAATCATTCACATCATACCACGGCCTTTTGGTGGCATTATGGACGTGACAGTGTGCGTGGAATTGCCCCAATAATTAAGCATACATCAGATTGTCCCCTATTTTTAGATTTTTACATGCTTTGTCCCAGTCCGTGTAGTGCTGAAATGTAGCTGAAATGTAGTCACTTGCATAGAATCTAAATAGGTCTACTTTACAGCTGCCTAGGCTTACATCACTGTTTTCAGCCATTTCAAGATAATATAAACTTCACCTCTTCCTGTGAGTCTTCCCCACAAGAGAAAGACTTAACTGCCATAGACTTAACTGCCATAATGGTCTCCATGTCCACACACAGACTAACAAATCAGTTGTAACAAATCAAGTAACAAATCAATCTCAGACAGGTTCAAGCTTCACATGCATTAGCCCTTTAAGTAAAGCTTGTGGAGAGTCATAAATACAGAGGAGATCTCAGTGTGTGTAGTCCCTTGCCAGATAAACAAATGGCAAGCACTTTATGTAATGAACAGTGTTACAGTTCCACAAGCCAGTCACTAGAGATGAATACTCTAATCAGGTATTGCTCGACCCCTGTCATGTCTGCAGATCCCATATGATCTTCCATGTCCTTATTCGCCCTTGCTAATATAAGGTATTTCAAATTTAGAACATAATCCCAAGATTATCAGGTCAACATCATAAGCATATAGCTCTATGTTACAGTAATAACATCAGATTGAGGACTATCAAGTTAATCACTGATGGATTCATATTTTCAATTGGAGGATTGCCTATGCAGTCGTGTTTTCAGGTAGACATGGCTGCCTTTCTGTAGTAAGAGGGACACATATGTAGATTCATGTCATCTTTGGCCCATATGTGGGTTAAAGCATTAAGATGGGGAGGCTGGGTGGGTAGTCAGGAGAGGCTCATGAGTGGATTGTAATCAAAGCTATCTTGAGACCATACTAGACGAATTTACACACACACACACACACACACACACACACACACACACACACACACACACACACACACACACATAATGCTAACATACAAACACAGACATGCATACAGTACATACACATACATGTACACATACACGCTTTCAGGATACCACATAAGTGCACACACACATATACTGTACATACACACTGACACACACGCACACGCCACATAGATATGATCATAGTACACAAAAATATGACACACAAACACATACAATTCATTTGGTAGTCACCCTTTCAAAAGCCACATTTTGTTTTTGTCTAATGTCTGACTCATTGTGTTTGGCCTCTGATCAAGCTTTTGAAAAGTCTTTGCATTGTACAGTTTGAGGTTTCATAATCATGATTCACCCCATGTATGTATGAGAGACTGTGAGTGAGTGTACTGAACTTGTGCATATGTACCAGTCTACGCCACCCGAAAAGCACTAGAGTCTGGTCTACTTAAACAAAGCTTAAGGATGTAAAAACTGTGGTCAGGTTGATTTCTTACTTAGCACACCAGATTTGTTCTCTGTACAGCTGTCCAAAACAGTGCTATTCACACGATATCCAGTAACAAAGGTGATGTCACCCAGCACTGATTACTGCACATTCTGTTATATAGTACTGGAGTGAGTAGTCAGTGGTGCTTCTGGTGGAACAAAGCAGCCACAGAAACATAATTTTAAGTGAAACATCGTGTTACCGTTACCAGAGGTAAACATCTGTCTTGTGGTCTTGTGATCTGAAGATGATCCAAAATGAAGGAGTGTTGCACTGGTTTATTACTGTCAGAGGATGGGGGAAAGTAGAGACAGATAAAACAAGTCGGCTTGATTACAGTAAAAGATCCCTCACTGACAACATGGCAACACAGATTAGAGCTCCTATGACTATGTCTATCCCATGGATTTTCAACATGCCTACGTGTTTTGTTTGTTTTCAGGCTTTGAATCTACACAATAGCATTCGTACCAAATGTGTCATATGGCCATCTCATAGAGTATTACACCCCCAGCTTCAGAATGGTCCCTGATGGTGAGGCTTACAGCTCATCTGTAAATAATTTGGGCTGGACTTACTGAACATACTTACCTGTATGTTCAGATAAGGCTGTACTATAGGACTGCCCTGTGCTATAAATAGAAGCAGAAGGCGTTTACCTCATAGGGAGTGCTGATTCATCGATATGTGAGGTAACAGTTAAACAAAAAATAAAAATAAACAATCGACATTCAGTTCAATTTGCAGATATTCCCTGTCTGTCCAACCAAAGAAAGTTCAGAATGGGCCTATATTGATCTTTTGTTTAAAACACAGCTACATGCATGGCTTTGTCGTGGATGACAGTTATGGCTATTTTTGCTTGTGCTATAATGGTAGGCTAATCTGTCCTCTGAGATTACTACAGCTATGCAGAAACCCGGTGGCCATACCCTGCACAGAGAAGGGCTGGTGGCTAATCCCCCCTGAGAGAATGAATGGGATTGAGGACCAGACAAGTGAGAGTGCCTCCGTTTGCACTGCTGTGGAATCCTCCATAAGCCCCCTCACCATGTGTGGCTGCATCTGAGAGAGACATAACTCTGGAAGTGTGAGTCACAGTTTGACTGAGCACATGGAGAATGTTTACACTACACGAAAGCTAGTTTGCGCTGGAGATTTCATTTCAAAGTGATCAAGGCAAGATCTTGCATATGTATCTTAACTATCATCAAATAAACTATTGGTGTTAAATTAACTATTTATTACATTGATTGTACACTGTATTATCAAAGATTTCAAAGATTAAAGTATAAGTAGTTGAATTAAAAAGAACACTTTATATGTACGCATACCAGACTGAGAAAAAAGTACATCAGGAGTATCCTCAGGAATAAACTTAAAAGGAAATCTGTGCAGCACAGCCTCAAAACTATTTGCTACAGCTAAGGTGCATCTAGATTTCGAGGCTAAGTAACAGGTGAAAATGGTGTAAATTGCTGTCATGAGTGACATCTCTGATCCAAATTACCACATTAAGAAATTTCTGTGCAAGTCTGTGCAAGGTGTAGCAATGGGGATTGTGGTATTGCACATATAGAGAGAGAAATATAGAACTAAAAAGGTTAACATGGAGAAATGAAGCCATCTATGTATTCAACTTCATAAGTGTTCTGCAAGATTGGTCTGCATTTTGATGTTTTTAAACAAGCTGCTCCAATAATCAAGGCTGTTTTGAAATCATTTCTCAATGCCAGACAACCTTAAAATCCATTAACATCCACATTCAAAATGAATGAATGGGTGTAAATAGCAGATTGTTGACAGATGCAACCAGGATTGAATTGCCCTGCATATTTAACCTTATTTTTATTCAAAGGGTGAAAGCATTCATTTATCCACAGTGGAGACTCATGACAAAAACAATCCACCTACATGAAGGTTAGGTAATGCAAGTGGGGGATGTACTTTTCTTTCCCTGACAAGTCAAGCTCCAGCAGCCCAGGGGTTGATGTTAAATGAAAGAGATACAAAAACAAAAACAAACTCTGTGTGTGTGTGTGTGTGTGTGTGTGTGTGTGTGTGTGTGTGTGTGTTTGTGTGTGTGTGTGTGTGAAAGAGTGAGAGGAAAAGACAGTTCAATAAAATGCACATGCAAATACGGTGTGATAGTATATGTAGTGTGATAGTATATATAGTATTTTCTGTCTGTTTAAAACAACTTTATAGTTGGTAATGGCTAATAAAGGTAATAGCTAAGAAATATGAGTTGTAATGACCAGTATGAAAAGCCAAGTTGTCTTTAGATATATTTCTGCAATATATTTATCACATAGCACAGCTAGTAGCTTAGGCGAGAGCAAAAACTGTTATCAGTTATCAGTTGCTGCCAAGATACCAACAAAAGAAAAAAAAATCTTGGCATAGATTCATTTTCTATAATAATAGTGATGATAAGACAAGGATCAGACAGGGTATGTTTTGTGTGCACCTGTGTGTGGGGGTTAGAGAATAAGAAAGAGGCACATAGTCAAGTGTTGTGCTGAGTGTCTTTATTCCTGTGTGTGTGTGTAATTATGTATATAAATGGCTGTGTGGGTGTGCATGTGATGGTTGCATGACAGTGAGACAGTGTGAGATCTTAAATGGTGTGTGGCTGTGGGCGTGCACAAGGGAAAAGAAACAGGGTGTTTCATCCCCTCCACTCCCCCCTCGACACAGCACTTTACAGAGATTAGAGTAATTTTCATCCCACCTTGAAGAATGCCTTCCAGACTCAGGGTTTTATGTAATTCCTCCGATCCCACACATTAATTACAGACACATCAATTAGTAGTCTTCCCAGTGCTGCTGTGTCACCTTAGGACACTCATTCACACACGTATGCACAGGTGAGACACCTTCTAGAGCATCTGGCCAACAGATCACTTTTAGCCTGATGACCCAGACTCCTCCACTTTGTTCGAAGAGTCTGGACACTCTGGATAGGCATACATTTAGTTCACGGTGGGTGTGCATCTTGTTTGAACTTCTAATTCTATTGTTTTTTCTGCTTTCAATTTTGGTTGCTAGCATTTCTAATTGTGGAATCCAAAACCTTTTGAGAGTACCCAAATGTAGTACTACATATGTACCCAAATGTAGTGCTATAGTGAAGTACTGAATGGAGGTACTACGGTGGTGCTAGCCCTGCTAGATCATTGTACCATTTTAAAACAAGCAACTTTCACATGGTTCTTCATTCCTTTTGTGGTTATGCATTTCAACCTATACATTGACCAGAAACTTAAACCAGAACTTGACATTGAACCTGAGAATGAACAGAAACTGGAACTGGAGTCAGAATCAGAAATAGAACCTAAACATAGATATAAATCTGAACCTGGATTTGAATTTGAATTTGAACAAGCATTGGCAAACCCCTTCACTTAATCTAAACAGACATGTGTTAGTACACTCTCTCTTGAGTTTCATAGAGTTGGAATCCAAATTTAAATCACAATCAGAATCAGACCTAAACCTAAACGTAAATCTGGACCATGAATGTGAACGTCATTCTGAATCTGACCAAGCAATGGCAAACCCCCATCACTGAATCTAAACAGTCTAAACAGAAACAGTCTCTGCATCCTGACTCTTGTGCTCCTTGGGCGGTCATTTGTGCTTCTGCTCTTTGGCAGGGCTCTGACAGGCAGACAAGTGGAGCTGCCAGATGGAGCAAAGGAGGGAGAGAGACGGAGAGAAGTGAAAGTGATTCATATCTCTCCATCTTTGCCACTGCTTTCTGAGAAAGAGAGAGGAAGAGTTGCCATGGCAGCCAGCAGAGGCAGAGTACAGATGGAGACAAGTGGTGGTGGTGGTGTGTGTGTGTGTCTGTGTGTGTGTGTGTGTGTATGTGTTTGTGTGTGTTGATGGGGGTGGGGGTGAAAAGCGGGAAGGGGGGGGGGGTCGAGAGAGGGAAGGAGGGGGTAGATGTCTGGGACACAGAATGCTGAGATGGAAAGAACAGAACATTTTGCATTAAGAGGAGAGCACTGGAGACAGAGCTGAAAAGCTTAGGTGAAAAAATGTCTGAGTGTGTGTCTGTGTGTGTGCGTGCGTGCGTGTGTGTGTGTGTGTGTGTGAGAGAGAGAGAGGTTGTAGGTGCGTAAGGTAGTGGGTGCTGGTATGTGTCATGTCAAGGGATAGATAGATAGATAGATAGATAGATAGATAGATAGATAGATAGATAGATAGATAGATAGATAGATAGATAGATAGATAGATAGATAGATAGATAGATAGATGTTTATTACTTCTTTGCAGACGCTTTTATCCACAGTGACATACTGTACGCAAATAAATAAGCTACATAGATCGATAGCTCAGTCACTCTGGGATAATTAGCCCACTAAGTGGTGTATTACAAGAAAACACCTTGTATGACACACAAAGTAAATCTGCTCATATAGAAACGCATGCTGCACTCCTACACATATAATTGAATACCAGATTCTTAAACCTCCCACCCTCTCAAAAAAGGCACGGTATACCAAGGTCTGTGAACATCACAATGACAGTGGCGTTCAGAAAGGCACTGTGCGTCCCCTAGCGTTGTCATCTGCATTGCAAGTCGCGTGTTGCACTTAGCGCTGCTCGATTTACCCTTGTTTGTTACTGTAAGCGCTGGAAACTGGAGCTAGTTATAAGAATAAAAAAATGTACACCCGAATATATGAATAACATTGTCAACAACATTGGGGGGGCTATTTTACGTAAAATCCAGAGGACCAAAAATGCTGTTTTTGCCCTGCATGATGGGGTTGTATTTTGGCATAAACGATTTAATAATCGTTTGTACTTCTGAGTGTTTTTGTAAAAATCTCCCTGTATCCTGTAAAAATCTATTTTGTGCTGGTTATATGCATCGTCAACTGTGTAGCTTAACCATGGACAGCAGATGGCGTAGTAGGAGCGTTTATCACAGAGCTGTATATTATACAGTTTGGCCGGTGCTTGCTTGAGATTACCATTTCTGAAATCTATCGGGAATGGCCTCTCCTAACGCATTAAACCGTGAATGAATAAACCAATGCACGACTGCGACTGAACAGCAAGCTAGTTCCTCTAGCTTAGTTCGGAAAAGGGAGAAGTGCTCTTGTCGGTTTTTAGCCAAGCCTATATTACGCGCAACTTTCTAACCACCGTGTAGTGGGGCTATGCTTAGCAGCAGCTCGTCGTTGTCCGAGTTCCCAAGACATCAGGACCTTGGACAGCTCATAAATGAGCATCCCGTCTCCTGACGAGGAGGGTGCGTACAAAGTCTCCAAAGGAAATTAGCTTGATTTGAGAAATCAGAGGTTCTAAGAGTGGATATCTGATCCTTACCACTGATTTAGCTTATTTTTAGACTCAAGTCTGAGTCCTTCAAAGCAATTAGGTCGGAGCAGGGCTAATGAATATAACAATTAACCTATTTTAGGCGGTAGTTTTCGTCATGGAATACAGCCGAAAATTAATTGACTAACCTGGCCTTGGCAAAAGAGCCGGCTCAGAAATGTCAAGCTAAAAGGCCAATTGTCTAGAATAAAGCACATCACGATGAGACAAAAACAGTATGACCCGCAACAAGAAACAGCGGTGATCTCTTGCTCATGTTTATTGAAAATAAAATACAATCCGACAGGAACAATATACATTCCTAACATGCACAAAAATTTAAAAAGTCTTTACCACCGTGAAATATGCTCTAAATGTTCAGGTAACAATGTTCTGTTAAAGAGGTACAAATGCTGTTGAATAAATGCTACTGTGAGTGAGGTTGATCATCTCCAGTCATTGCATTCATTTACGAACAGCGGTTCTTGCCTTTCTTGTGAAGTTAATAGTGCCTGTTAGTTTAGGAGTAAAACTTTGATTATTATAGTTTAAAAATAAATAATAAATAAACATTTTCCCCGGGCTACAAGATTTTTAAAGTTATTCCCTGTTGCGTATTCGTAGTGGAAGGAATGGCGACAAGCACACTCTTTTTCTGGAGTTTTGAATAAAGATTTTATTGCCTACATTATCACATGCCATGCCATGCTAACAGTGGGTACATAGTAGCCAATGAGAATAAGATAAAGGCGGGCCTTTAGTGCTGCACCCGGCGAATGGACTGCACCTGATTGGTGTGAGCCTGGGTACCGAACTCATTATAGTTTCTGAACTCGCCCTGACGTCTGTCTCTCTCGAGAATGTACTGGTATCCACGGTAACCGGGGAACTGGTAGGCCACCCACCTACGAAGAAAGAGAGGGGGGAGGGGGGGACACAACAGGCAAAAATCAGAGCACGTATTTTATCAGTGTTACCAGTCTCTCGGTGCATTTGAAAGCGAATAAGCGTTGAAAATAGACGGCGACTTACGCTCCTGAGTTGATTTTAATGGAGGGCACCTCCTTGCTACACCAGCCCATGGCTTGGAGGGAGGGGTAGTCGTCGCACATCTCAAACTTGCGTCCCTGGAAGTCCTGACACTCGTACAGAGTCACCTTACTGTCACTGTGGTTCTGCGGACAAAACAAACGTAAAAGTACCTGTCATGACCACCCTGAGAGACAGCATTTATAAACAGTGTACGAGTACGAGTTGAAAAAAAGTTAAAATATGGGATTATTAGTCTGTTAACATAAAAAGCCTTTAATGTAACATGACACAGTGTGTGCATGAAAAGTCTAGATCTGATGCAGTATCTAAACATGAACAGGGCTATATCAAATTCCAACTTATAGGTTTATAATGATATACAATAATTATGCAGCATCCTTATACAGTATTTGACTAGTGTGACTCAGTAGAAAGATGGAAATGTTGCTCACAGCGCACTTGATGGGCCTGAAGGAAAGCATGTGCTCGGTACGATAACTGCTGTTGCCACTCCAGGCCTCGTAGCAAGGGTAGTCACCCTTCTCCAGGATGAACTGCTGTCCCTGGAACTCAGGGTACTCATAACCCACCCAGCTGAATATGGAAGGTGTAGAGAGGGAAACAACAGAGTCAAAGATGACAGACAGATAGAGATAGATGGCAATGGTTAATATAATTATGAACTCCTTAGCTTTTGTGACCTCTAGTCTCTAACCACCGCTTCTATAATAACTTTAGAATAAGCACCAACTACAAATTAGAGTACATAACCTTTAAAATAAGTGACAGCGTCCTCTTTTTCTTTCTCTTGGCCCCTCTCAGACTCACTCATTTTCTTACTCTCTCTGTTTTTCTGCCTGTCTATCTTATAGGTCTACTGTTTGCTTGAATACTTACGGGCCGTTGTCCACCTTGATGGAGCGGATCTTCTGGAAATTTCTCTCGAGGATGTTGGGACATTCGAGCGTGAACTCGCAGCGCTTGCCCTGGAAGTGCTCCTCCTCGAAGACAGTGATTCTCCACTGCCCTCTCTGATCCATCATCTGTTGCTGATTCATGATGGCCGCCTGAGTGTTTTTCTCTCTCCGACTGCAAAAAGGTCGGATGAAAAATACTGATCAGTTCTGTGTACACACATGGTGTACTTCACTTGTCAGTGATTTTTAATCTACAACAGGGGGTTTATATCATGAATATTAAACCTAGACCTTGTCTTAACAGCCTCTGGTGTGGGTGTGGTCTGTTAAAAACCCTGAATTAGAGCTTTACTTTTGTCATTAGAAGACCTGGTCTTGCATTACTTTTAACAATACTAACTGTCTGGAGGCCAACAAAGACAATGTTTGGTTGTGTCCGCACAAGATAAACAATGTCCTGTTCTTGTGTTTTGATGGAGATACCACAGATACTCCAGTGATAGCAGGAACAGATACATGCTCTCACTGGCCTCAGTACAGTTTCAGTTCAGCTTTGGCACGACAGGCAGATAATCCAGCACTGTAGATCTCACTGAAGGGTGGCATGTAGCAGTTTCAGCTATAACGGAGGTCACATGATGTCCATTCTCCATCAGTTTTTTTTTAAGTTGGTGTTTAGATCTCCGAAATATGGAAAGTCTGAGGATGTTTTGTCTCATCCTGTAACTAAAGTCATCTCCTCTGTTGGCCAAGCCTGGGTTAAAACTCCCAGTGGGTGTTCTAGGTATGCTAGGTTGTTTGGTGTGGTTGGTCGCCTTATGGCGTGGCAGGTCCAATACTTACGTGCAGAGGGTGGGAGAGATGTGGCGTAATCTATGTCGGGGGTCTGTGCCGTGCGCCATGCTTATATAGGCGCCGTCACCTTGGTAACTGCAGAATCCGCAGCAGCTCTGCATGCTCAGCAGCCTGCCCTCAATGAGGCCCTAAGTCCTGCCTTTGTCTCTGCCAGGCTCAGATCCTCTGACTCATCAAAAACAGATCCCCCCCCAGCTCCTGCCCCCATCCTTTGCTCTTTGCTCCGGTGTGTGCCAGGCTCGTGGGCTGACTGACAGTGGGCCCAAATAATGGACACTGCCAGTGATTGGCTGACAAAGACAAAAAGGGGAATTGTGGGAGATTAACCTGGAATACAGCACGGCCTACCAGTGAGGCTTTCCGCTACCTTAATCCCTCCCTCCCTGTTTCTGTTTTTTTTTTAAATACTTTTTTGTGTTTGTGTGTATTCAAGACTGCAGTTATAGATAAACCAAAACTAAAGTAAGGAATACAATTCATCGTTATCATTAATTACAGTATTTACTGTGTTAAGTCCTCAGCATTATATAAAATAACCAGAAAGAAATATTTCATGAACTTATCAGTGATAAATCCCAACAAATCATCAACATAGTTTAATAATAGGACTTACATAGTATTTAAACAAATCTAACTGATAGGATAAGAAATACAATTGCAGTGAAAAACTATATGTTTTATATCTATTATTATATATAAATAAGTTCCAGTTTTCAGGGCCTCTTAGCATCAGGATTCTGCAACATTGTCAGTGCCCAGTGCACCACAAAGGCGACTTTTCCACGGGAGACACCTCTGTCAGTGCCTGCATTCACTCGCTTCATGATGGTTGTCAGGTGATCTTTTCACAGGCTTTGTGGTCCTTTTCTCAGCTCTGCAGATAGGTCTATAGCTGCCCGTTTCATGCCTGAAGGTAAACACGGAAACAAAGGGAAGAGACTCGTTAACCTCTTGCAGGCAGTAAAATCACAGGCATTGGAGGTGCATTGTCCAAGGACAATTAAAGGTAAAGTGCTTAATATTGCTGTATTGTTTCAAGAGAGCCTGCTGTTCAATTCTTTGTTCTTGATATTGTGTCTAGTGACATCTAGTGATGGGATGACTCACTGCACAATGGAGTCACAGTCTCCAGTTGAGAATCAGTCAACGATCTTACACTAATGTTTTACATTAAATTGGTTGTTGGTTATGGATATACAATCGACTGCGATTAACAGCTCTTAATTTTCACCATTAGACATTGATGAAGCCATGTGTTCTGTGGCATATTCATATTTTTTCCGGCGTACATTACTATGGTACTCAATTAAGCTTTACTTAATTTTATTCATTCAACTTAACACCCAGATCCAGTATAACTTAGCTAGGTATGTAAGGAAGCAGGAAGCTTAGTTAATGAAAGATACATATGGAAATGTTTCCTATATGCAAATCCAAGGAGGTAACCTGGTCAAAGGCAATACTGTGGTCTTGACAGTACATCAAGGACAACTATGATTGGACTGTATACCTTTGAAGCCCTGCTGATGTGGACAAATGTAGTAGCATTTATTCGTCTACATGGTGTTCACCAGACATATTAGAAGAACAGAGGGTCCACACACTTTTGTTTTTCTGATTTTGGGATACGTCTTTTTTGGGTCCGGCAACTTGTCTTTTGGATGTTTGACTATTTTATGTCCACAAATGTCAACAATTTTAATCTGTCTGGAATTATACAGCCCAATGACCTACTGCATCTTGCAAATATATTGCATCTACACAATTGTGTCCACACAATGGCATCCACACAATGTATCATGCCAACCAGTTCAATTTTACAAGATATATGATATTTAGTTCATTTTGTTTTACGCCTATTGTGTTATTGCTCTTGTTTTAGTACATAAAAATCAATGGGAAAGATAAGATGTATGTGTATCCACTTAGCATAGCTACTGGTGTAGGAAGCATGTATACTGGTTGCCATGAGTTTATATTGTAAATACAAAACAGTTGGTTAAGATAAAACAATTGGTTTGTGATTGGTGTGTGCCTGTGCATATATTTAAATGTCAGATTTTCATCATCAGCAACTTGAGAGAGAGAGATAGAGGTAGGCAGAGAGAGAGAGAGAGAGAGAGAGAGAGGGAGGGAGGGGTAGGATAATGCCATCTCCTCCTGTACAATACTAGTGCTGCAGCTCTAATTTAACTGGGAAATCAGCCATTTACATCAGCACATGGCTCTAAAAGACACACCTACTCCTAAC
Organism: Tenualosa thibaudeaui; assembly: GCA_027481765.1. Classification (NCBI taxonomy): domain Eukaryota; kingdom Metazoa; phylum Chordata; class Actinopteri; order Clupeiformes; family Clupeidae; genus Tenualosa; species Tenualosa thibaudeaui. Next base: position 8,957,891 of record JAIFZK010000021.1, on the reverse strand, counting down.
ATACACACACACACATGGATGGACACACATACACACCCATTTGACTGGGCACACATTTTCTCTTTCTTTTTCTTTCTCTCTCTCTCTCTCACACACTCACACACACACACACACACACACACACACACACGGGAGACACACACACACACACACACACACACACACACATCTACCTACCTGCCTATCTATCTATCTATCTATCTATCTATCTATCTCTACAGCGCTCAGCATAAATGAGTACACCCCCTTTGAAAAGTAACAGCTTAAACAATATGTCCATGAAAACAAAAAAATATTTCCAAAAATGAAGACTTAGTTTAATATCACATCTGCGTAACATACAACACAAACGTTTGCTTAATAATATAACTTCGATTACATATTTTTCAGTTTTACTCAAATTAGGGGGGAGCAAAAATGAGTACACCCCACTAAAAGCCTCAGGGCAAAGCAAGATTTTAGACTACAAATGTCTGATTTACCAAGAATTCAACCACAGGTGAGTCTAATTATTCAATTAGTCCAGCAAATAGTTGACTATAAAAGGGTGTTACTCTAGGAAAACCCCTCCCCATTTCCTGCTGTCAGCAATGGCACCACATGGAAGAGAAATGACACAAGAAAATTATTTCCTCACACCAGAGAGGTAAAGGCTACAAGATCAGCCAAGCTTTACTTATTAGTCAGAATACTGTAGCAAAAGTGGTACAAAGATTTAAGAAAAATGGAACTGCTCCATGTCACAGAGACATCCTGGTCGTCCACGAAAGTTAACACCTCGACAGGAACGTCTTCTGATGAGAAGGGTTGAAGAAAATCGGCACACAAGTTCACTACAGTTGGCTAAAGAAGTAGAAAGCCAAACGGGGGTGACTGTTTTCCGTGACACAATACGCCGTACACTGCAGAGGAATGGCATGCATGGATGCCGCCCTTGAAATAAGTCTCTCCTAAAGCCCAGGCACAAACAAGCCCGCCTAGAGCCCGCCTAGATGATGGTTACTGGGACTCTGTATTGTGGAGTGATGGGACCAAAATTAATGTTTTTGGAACTGATGGCTTCAAAACTATATGGTGTCGCAAAGGTGAGGAATACAAAGAAAAATGCATGGTGCCTACAGTGATGCATGGTGGTGGCAGTGTCCTTATGTGGGGTTGCATGTATTGCTCTATACTGAAAAAGAAAATGCTACCATCACTCCCTGCACTTGGTCATGGTGCACTTTTCAAACATGACAATGATCCTAAACACACATCTAAGGCCATGTCGGCTTTCTGGAGAGGAACAGGGTGAGTGATTCAGTGGCCAAGCACGTCACCTGATCTGAACCCAATCGAACACCTATGGGGAATTCTGAAGACAAGTGGAGCATCACTCTCCATCCAACATCCTGTCTCTAAAACGGGTCATTATTGAAGAATGGAAAAAGATTGATGTTGCAAATTGTTGCCAACTTGTTCATTCCATGCCCAGAAGACTTGGTGCCGTCATTAAAAACATGGAGGTCATACAAAATACTAGATGCAGTAGTTTTGTTGGGGGTGTACTCATTTTGCTCTCCCCTAATTTGACTAAAACTGAAAAATATGTAATCTAAGTTATATTAAGCAAACATTTATGTTGTATGTTACGCAGATGTAATATTAAACTTAGTCTGCAAAATTTTTGGAAAGATTTTTTTTGTTTTCATGGACATATTGTTTAAAATGCTACTTTTCAAAGGGGGTGTACTCATTTATGCTGAGCACTATATATCTATCTATCTACCCTTCAATGTATTTTTCTTCCTCTGTCCTTTACATTATACTGCTTTGGGAGGAGTCACACGCACACACACCCTGGCTCCTGGCAACTTCATCAAAAGGGGTCTGCATTCATCCTAGACATCACTGTGAGCTCAGCAACAGCACGTCATAGAGATGCGGAGTAAAGGGGGTAGAGGCAGACAGCCAATCAGCATTAAGGCCTGCCTGGACCTGTGCGAGGGCCAAGCAAACACAGCTTGTTTACACATCTGTCCCTTTCCTCTCCTCCTGTCCCCTTCTGCCTTTACCTGAGGCCTAAGTGTGTGTGTGTGGTGGAGTGGGCTGTGCATGTTTTTATTTGTGTGTGTGTGTGTGTGTGTGTGTATTGGTGTGTGTATACATGAATATATATATGTGTGTAACCAAAAACGACGTCTTTCAAAGAAGACTGATAATTTTCATAATCTTCCTCACTGAAACTATCAGTCTCAGTCTATCTCTGCAGTGGTCACAGTCTGGCCTGATATATGTGTGACGGTGTGTGTGTTTCTGCGTTTGCTCTAAGATCCATCCCTGCCATGGCAACAGATCCTCCTCTCCTCCTATGTGTCTCAATGACTCTGCATTAACATCTCTGTGTTGTCAGGAAGTTTCTGGAAAACATGTACACACAACTAGGTGAATATGCGTATATTGTGTGTGTGTGTGTATGTATGTGTGTGTGACGCACGGACTGGTGTGATTCATCCAGCTGTCCTCATGTGCACACAAAGGCCTCCATGACAAAGTGGTAATTTCACACTAGACTAAATACAAACACACACATACACAGAGAGACACAGACCTACACATTCAAAGACAAATACAAACACACATTAGTCTACATCACTTAACTTACCTGAGCCATTCTCACAATACAACAGTTATACCTATTTCACTGCCAAATTTTTCATTTGCATCCAGGAGCTTGATTCCATCTCAGAATATGCAAACACTGCAGATGCAGGTGGCAGTACCCACAACCCCTGAAGTCATATGTGTAGAAACACTACAGCTCATACAGACATGCCACTTAAAAGTTTCAGACCATCTCATATCACTAGGGTGTTGAAATTGGGTCTGTATTATCTGCATATTCATATCAGTGCTCTGTTGTATAACCGATCAGAGTTTGAATACTGGATTGGGAAATTACCTGTTCCACGTGTGTGCTGCAACCATGGCAACTAATCCACGGAAAGAGCAAGTGTGAAAAACAGGCCCTGAAACCCCTAAACTGCATGTGTGTGTGTGTGTGTGTGTGTGTGTGTGTGAGAGAGAGAGACAAAGAGAGAGAGAGAGAGAGAGAGAGAGAGAGACAGAGTGTGGTTTTGTGTATACGTTTGTGTGTTTCAAGTGGGTGTGTGTGTGTGTGTATGCACATGAGAGAAAGAAAGAAAGACAGAGAGTATTTGTGTTTGTATATGTTTTTTGCAATATATGTGTATCTGTTTGTTTGCTTGAGTGAGATCACCTCCTTTGCTCCTATGCAACTGATACAGTTGGCACATCACACAGAGACCATAAAATGCTAAGCCTGTGAACAGAACCACTCTCCAGTAGCTGATCTTGGTAGTTGAATAGGCCCTAATAGCCAATCAGTAGAGGGGAAACAACCTTCAGGGGCGTTGCATATTTCATAAGCCATGTTTTAATATCTTTCAGAGCAGCACATATTCCCTGGGGGTGCGCAGCTGACAGCAGTACACCAGATCCCACTACCGCATTCAGTTTAAGCAAACAACATCAGCTGGACAGATCTAAAACCAGACTCAATTCAATTACCAGTTACTGATTAAACATCTGCAAGAGACAATTGCATTTAAGATGAAGAATGCATGCAGATAGTGTGTATTCTTCTGCCAGTTGCTATCTTAACTGCCTCGCAGAGATGACTTGGTGAGGATTTCAGTGAATGTGTAAGCTAAAACACACCGTATACGGCAGGTTTTCTACAAGAACTAATGTGATTGTGCCCAAAACATTAATTTCATTTTAAAGCCCGCAAGGGTCAACTGGAGGCCAAATTATCTCCCTATGTTGGCCTTGTGCTTCCAGGGTTCTTTAATTGAGTCTGGAAAGTAGGGATTATTGTGTTTTAAAGTGTACTGTTTATTGTTTCTGAGGCAACAATTAAACATTTAATGAATTATTGTAGAATTTATTTTTTTCATTTTCTTTTACTGAATGAACAGATTGATAACGGCTCCCATGACTACATCTCAATCAAATTGAAGCGAAGCAGATGGTATGGGCATCAGAGATGGAGCCTACAGCGCTGGCCAGACTGAGTTAATGTTTGATCAGTTTGGGCCATTTGGTGAGTTTACGCATTAGCCTCATTCAAGCGATAACAGCCCTATTGACGAGTTTACCTTTACCTGGCAACATGAGCCAGGATCTCAGTCTCGGACTTAAAACAAACACTTTGGAACAACTTAAGGGAAGATAGGGCAAGCTAGCCTAAAAAGTCTAGAGCAGGCAGTACAATATCATAGATAATCACAGGGTTTACACGATAGTTAGTTTTGAACTACAGGAAATATTTTTCTATTTATGTGGCTTCCTTCAAAACTGGTCTGAAACCACATCTGTTCAGGAAGATTTTCCACAAAATGTCAATAATCACAACATGACTGGTCAATCCAAGCGCTGTCCAAGTATTTATTTAATTTAATTAGTTGATATAAAGTTTATTAAACGGTGTTTCATTCAAATAAAAAAGACAAGACTTCTGCGATTCACCATTTCCATCTTTCGAGTCAGAAGAACTTCTGCACCTGCTTAACGCGAGCCGAACGAACAAAACTTAATCCTCATGTATTGTGCGTGTGGCTCAACGTAAAGCAAGCGCAGAATCAACGCAGCATCTTCGGAGACGTTACCATATTGTCCAGGAATACTTCGGTGCCCTGTTCCTGGCCTCTATTGGGGGAAAATCGAAAAAAATCCAAGTTTTGAACTTTCCTTCCCCTCCGAGTCGAACTGAAAGAGAAAAAAGTAAGACGCGAGAGAAGAAATGAGACGTTTTGCTGAAATAAAGATCAAACCTTTACATGAAAAAAAAAAAAACGTTTCAAAGTTTTAAATGAATGTGACGTGGGTTTACCTGTGGCTCAATGCACAGCGTGATGCTCCAAAGAGTCCAGACAATGATGTTTTCCACCTGCATCTTCATGTCAAGTGAGCTGGCCCCTGTCATCTCTTGGCTTTTATATAGGAGAAACAATACTGCCCCTTTCTTTTTTTAGATGTGGAAAACCGACGATCCTCCTAGTCGCACCTGTCGCACTTTTGTTCAGGTCCAATATTGACTCAGAGAGTTTGAGGGGGAGGGCCAGCGAGGAAGATCTGCCCAGCTGCTCAGACCAGGCCTACTGCACTTTCACTCAATGGCGGATTATCCCCTATAGCGAATGATTGGTTAAAATGACACCACTGGCTTAAAATGATTGCTGATAACATGGCACACTAGCCTACACAGCCGTTGACGGGAAAATGGGGGTTACAGGGAAGAACGACCTTACTGTTCCACCGGTGCACACCTAATTTACACATAATTTACATATACCTTGCAAATGAGTCTTTCCCCTCTCTAGACAAATTGCCTCTGAGCCTTTGTTTGAAATACATGGAAAATGTATGTTCCAAAAGGTAAGAAAAAAAAAAAACTAAAGTAAAATGGCTTGACTTCTAACCCAATGTTATTTTGTCAACAATTTCTCTCACTTAGATCTGCAGTTAGCCTACATTATGTTAACGCAAACACCTTAGAGACAACTTAAGTATCAAGACCGATTCATTCTTTCTCTCTGGATTTGTGTATTCATCCATTTACTACTCTCCTGTCCCAAATGATATTTGCGTTTGGTAGGCTTGACGCACGGTCTCCGTTTTGGCATCAGTAGGCCTACCCATTCACAATCCCAGGCAGCGTCAGACATGTTCATCTGAATTCTACTGCCATCCAGTGATAAGAAGCTACAGGTGCCTGAGATGTCTCATTTAAGTTTAAGGGAAAAATCATCTCACAATTTGACGTGTGGCCGTTAAACCAATGATATCGACCTTGAAGTATGTCAGGCAAATCCTCGCATCGTGTCAGGACCCTGAGTTGAAAGATATTGAAATAATATACAGATCGTAAGTGTTTCAGTCAAAATCTCCGCGTCACTGATATTCACCAATGTAACTAATCTCCGACGAAATGCCGAAGAAAGTTCTGTCGCTTGGTGGCAGTGTTAAACTACTACAGTAGTGAGGAGAAAGCGTACAGAGCTCAGGAGATCTTAGAATATGAAAGCGTAATTATGTCTTGGGATATATACAGCTCCATATTCACTTGTGACATTTTCCCGTGAAGTCAACCTTGAGAGACAAAACGACACACAAGAATGACAATGTTTCAGCATTTCATGAATATTTAATGTCCTCACGATGGCGTCGTAGAACAAATAGTCCATCCTTCCAACTCCCAATGGCACTTCGGCCTATGTGGCTCTACTGACGGTTGTAAATATTTTAGAACTCTTTGTTATGGTAAAAGGAGTACGTGAAAAGGAATGAATGTCACACTACAGTTTATGTTCATTATTTTCAGAATGCCCTGCATAGCTGTACGTTAGTAAACATTTTCCTTTTGACGTGGATACCTTTGAACTTATTCCATATTACAGGAATTTACAGACTTCATATTTCCTTAGATGTAGGCTATACTTATAAGAAAATGCTAAAAAAATCCTAATCTGCTATGGATTGCAATTAAAAGGTAGCCTACTAATTATTCAAATGGTGTGTAATTTGGGAATAAAACAGTTTTAGCTACAGCAGTGGCTATCACAACCACAGACTGAGACAAGAGGGAGGAACATCAAAGTGGAAGAATCCAATTAGATTTGTAGGATCAACAACACAAGATCATGTATGTGTAGGCTACAGGGTGATATCAATTCAATGATGTTGCTTCTACAGTAAATTTCAGTCATAATCATTTTATTATGAGAACAGGAGCATAGGCCGAAGGTCTTTAATACAGTATATTACTACAAAAATGTTTAAAGTGTGTTTTTCTTTAATGTTTACCTGTAAATAACATAAATACATTTTCACATGGAATGAAGAGACACTGATTTTCAAGATGAAAAATTGTCAGCTTTATTATGAACCACATTCCAGATTTTAAACAAATGAAAGACCTCCCGAGATGGCTGCCGACTCTGCCCCGCATCCAGCTCAGATGCGGCTCTGCTCTGGCTCCGATCCGGACCCAGAGTCCGCTGCCACGTGGGCTGCTCTATCTGATATGTACAGTTATCTCACAAAGGCCAGGGCTGGGTGGGGAGGGGGTGCCAGGAGACAGCAGCAGATACTCACAATCAGAAATAGATGCCATTCACAACACCAACTTGGAATCAACTAATTGTTCAAAATCGAAATCGACATTTCGACTTTTTACTTTATCTTTTCTAGCTTTTTTTTGTCAGTTTTTTTTTCTTTTTTTACCGGCCTGGGATGAGTTAAACAGGCCTTGATGATGATGCACTAAATCAGACAGAATTATGATTTATGGGCTGATAGTTTAAGGTGTGTTGTAGGAGCACCATAGAACTGTCTTGCCTATCGGAGTTATTATTTTTTAAATTACTTATAGCACTGAGTTTTTTTATATCCTAATGCTAAACAGATATAACTTTCTCTTGAATGTTAGATCATGGTAATGTCAAAAATATTATGTACAAATTTAAAATGATACAGAATAATACAGTTAAAATTCTTTGTTACATTACAAGTACAATGATGAACGTCGACTTTTTTTTCTGAGATATTGCACAACCTGGCGTCATCGTAATGCATTTTGTTGGAAAGTGCAGAAAAAAACTTTTTTGTACAAGGGAACATGAGTCAGAAATAAAGAAGAAAAAGAAATGTTTTTTTATGCTTTAGCTGTGGCTTGGCAACATCCGAGACCTGTAAATCATAATTATTAAAAACAACTTGCAAAAATAAAAATTTGAACACATAGAAGACAGACTATAGTACACTGTGTACAAATGACTTGGCATAGAGAGGAGACCAGGGAGACTCCTGTAGGGTGTTTGTGTGTCTGTGTGTGTGTGTGGGTGTGTGTGTGTATGGCCGGGCAGATTGACATGACTATATGAGACGCATAATCACACAAACACATGGTCATACCAACGCAATCAGAAGGTTACCTCATGAGTTGCCCTCTAGAAAGAAACACAATCTTTTTCTTTTAAATAATAGACATATTTATACATTTCAAGAATTCCCCTGTTATTTGAATGTTTTTTTTTCTTCTGGAGATATATCAACAAAAGGTATGGCGATGGTGTCAAACCTACGTAGGGACAGCATGTAGCATCAGTTCCTTAGTCTTTTTTCCCCAGAAAGAGACAGAGCCACAGGTGATAGGAGAGGGAGAGAGAGAGAGAGAGAGAGAGAGAGAGGAGATAAGATCTCAAGAGAAAGAAGAGTGGAGGCACCAGTTGCTGTAGTGACGCTGTGATTGACAGGTGACTGACGTCTTCTTCTTGTCAGGGGCTCCTTGGGGCTTCACCTGTGATGGACTGTGATGGGGGTACTGCCAGTGAGTCTACACTGAGGGCTTCGATTGAATTGGGGATGGTGAGTAGAACAAGGAGAACCAAGATGGAGCTGGGCCTGGATGGGGTGTGTGTGTATGTGTCTGCCGGTGTGAGCCAGGAGATGAGGCTCACCGCGTGGAGGCAAGCACGTGGCCCGGAATCCAGCCCTCGGCGGCCGGTGACTGGCTGTTGGCAGGCCGGTACACCAGGCACATGTTCTGCTGATTGGAGGCCAGGATCTGGACGCGCTCGCCGGCCACCACACAGATCTCATCCTCTTTCACTGCGTTGTAGTCGTGTGTCACCAGCACTGATGACAGACCGTTGCAGTCGGCATCATCAGACTGAAAGAAATACACACACAAGCACACATACACACACAAACACACACAAACACACACACACAAAGAGACAAAAGGAGAGATTTCACTCTTTCATATGGAGGAGATTCAATAACTACTTGAACAACAACAACAAACAAAAAAACACTTCAACACTTCAAAATATATCTCTTGCTTAACATGAATTACTCAACATGTCACATAAAAATAAACCAGAACAAAATGAAATCAAACAAAAGAACAAAAAAACAAAAACAAATCTCTTGCCATCCCCAGCACCCTTCTTGTCCCCAAACTAGAGCAGTGGGAGGCTGCCTGGGAAGAGGAGGTATGGAGTGCAGTGGCCACTTCAGTGAGACCGCCACTTTGTTAGCGCCTGTGCTAACCTTGACCTGTCAGTGCTTCTATGAATAAATAGACTGATAAGAAAAAAAATAGGGAGCGTTGAGACGTTTAAAAATAAAGAAAGTAGCCGGTGCACCCCTGCAGTCTGGTCTCGGTGACAAGGGTGATTTATCGAGGCCCACTTTTCCAAGCTAGTCCGAGGCCAAGACAGACTAACAGAAGGAGAGAGCAAGAGAAAGAAAGAAAGAAAGAAAGAAAGAAAGAAAGTGGGGATGAAAGGAGGAGAAAAAAGCAGAAGAGAAAAAGGAAATGGGGGGGAAAGGCTGGGCTGAGGAGACAGATGAACAGAAGGGGAAAGAGTGATAGAGGAAGGGGGAGGAGAAGAGAACGAAGTGCAGAGAAAGGAGAGCTGAGGAAAAACTAAAGGGGCGAGGAAGAGAAGTGGAAACTAGGGCAGTTTCTCCACTAAGAATAGCCCACAGTGTGTGACCATTGACACACACAGCCACACACACACACACACACCTACACATATGCAAATGCACTACTGCACACACTGTTACTAACACACACACACACACACACAAACTCATTCATACACATCCACTCAAACTCAGCTACACACACATACACACACACACACATACAAACACACAGACACACAGACATCGAACAGAGAGCCCTAGCGGTAAAGATCTCTAACAAAATGGACCATTCAGGGATGAGGTAGCCTTGAGCATCTCTTAAATCACATGATATGACAAAATGGGGCTGCATGATGGGAAAATGTGTTTTTGTTTTTGTTTGATAAATTTTTTTAAAGCCTTCTGGCCAAACATCTAAAATCTACAAGCTGAAAGAAGAAATTGTCTCCAAAGAATGGTGATCATCTGTATGTTCCAGTAAGAATTCTTGATTTGTACACTGAAATGATTTAGGACACACTCATGCATGACATATGCAGGATGGAGAGCAGGATGCACACTCACAATGAGGAGCTGGCTAGGCAAAACAAGAGACCCCTAAAAACTTTGAAGGCCATGGAGCCGAAACCTCGGGAACAAAGCAAAGAAATTAACTTGGAGCGTGTGGAAACTAATAAGTCTTAAGTTCTACATTTTGCTCTAATGTAAAAACATGAATTGGTAGAAATAGATAGCAGTTTTGTTTAACTGCTTGACTCATTAAAAGAATGAGTCTGGCATCAGTGTCTAATCACCCTAAATCAAGACTTCACTTGAATCATCATGAAGCAGACTCATCCTAGTTAAGTCTTTGAGGGTTCAGTGCTTAGGGCTTAGTGGAGACATTGGGATTCAGTCACTGACTCAAGTCTCCCCACATGCCAAACAGCACTGGCAGTGCAAGCCTGTTGTAATGGCATGTGCTAAATATTTAGTTCAGTCTGCACTCAGTGAACTGCACTCACCATCTCTGGTTCGGGGTGTTTGCTGGGCTTATGGGCAGGGCTTCCATTGGAGGTAGATGCCTTGAGGGGGCTTGAGGAGTGGGCAGGTGGCCGGCCATTAGCGGAGTGCTGACGGGGCAGGGAGCCCCCGCTGTCCTTCTTCTGGAAGATCTGAGGATTCTGAAGAGCTGTGGTGGGTTGAAGAGGAACAGTAATGTGTTGGAAAAATCTCAAATGATCAGTGGCAACACTCAGAAGGGTGAAGACAAGGAGACAATGAGACTACAAGGAGACAAGGACAAGGACTAGAAGGAAACAAGGAGACTACTGACCAAGGGTGAGTTTTCCAAAACCATAGTTGCAGAGCAAATTAATTGGTTTGCAATGGGAAATATTTACTACTTTTGTTAGCCTATTTAGCAACCATGGTTTTGGGAAACGTGCCCCACCTTGTCTACACTGAAAGCACTGTTTAGATAGAAAAGGATTATGGAAACTGTAGTGTCTCCAGAAAATCAGGGAGTTCCAAAAAGTTATTTTAAGGGCTGGGGATGGAAATGTGTATGGCTGCAAGGTTAAATGGTTTAAATGGCAGATTACACTGATTAACACTAAAGACACCATTAACACAGATTTGTGGTTATTGTAGTCTCTTACCAGACAGGAAGCTGCTCTGTGCGTCCAGCAGCTCTCGGATCTGCTGCACCCACTCCTGCTTGATCTCCATGTTGGCCGCTTGCAGTGTCAGCCTCTCTGAGGAGCACCGTGATGCCATCACAAACTTACACGGGTCTGACTCCACATGCTCTTCCATACTCAGGTAGGTCACCTACAAGGAGATAATACAATCAAAAGATGATATGGAATTTCAAGTAATACTGATGCAGACATGATCTAAGCTTCCTGAACAGAGTATCTTTGTAATATCTGATGTTTCTTTAGAAGTAACATTTCATCTGTCTGCATTTACCCTTTGCTTCTGTTGATTTTTTTCTGGGAAAAAAAGCTTTAACTCAGATTATTAAGTCATGGATAATCATGATGTCCGTGCCTTGTCAAAAAAAAAACTTCCAAAACTTCCAAAAACTTCCAATTTCCAAAAATTCCATGCATAGTATGTGGTTTTATCACAATGCACATCCTCTGAGTGCATTCTTTGGGTGACTAACATTTTCAGCATCTGACTTTTATCAGTTAAGCCAAGTATGTAGCCGCAGGACTGCATCTTGAGCAGATTCCTGTACTTAAAGGAAAAGAAAAGAAAATGAAAAGAAATACATTCCTATGTGTAGCCCTCACTCATGTAGTAACCTCACAGATAATAATGTTTTGCAAAATCAATGTATTAACCTTGTTTAATAATTGGGAAATTATGGTAAATCGACCCAACAGGATATGGGTTGATTTACACCAGATTTTTTGTTTGATTCACGTCAGAGGAGGGAGCTGAATAGGGTGCTGCGCCACTTTACCTTGATGCTCTTCTTGAACTGGTAGCCGGGTGTGGACGAGCCCTTGCGCAAGAGCTCACTGAAGATGACGATCTGCTCGAAGAGGAAGACTCGCCGCTCCTTGCTGCGTGATAGGACCCCGCTATCGTGCTCCGTCACAAAGAACGTGTCCTGCAGCAGCAGCTTGCCCTGGGCTGTAAGCTTGCCCTGTGTGAAGTGAAGGCATAGCACACCATGATGTCTTTGTGTGAAGAGTTCCAGTGTTACTATGAAATCTGTTGCTATTATTAAACCACTGTTGCAACAACAACAGCATGCCCTGTGCCTGTATACCTGTGCAAATAAATTCCATGTAGGAGTGCAATTTTTAAATTCAAATTTGCATATTTACAACTTCACACCACACAATCCTGTACTGTCAGCCATACTTCTTAGTGAATACTGGCACATGGCAGGCGGCATTTGCTTGTGTGAAAATAGCACTCAAATGTGTTCTCAGTACAAAGATGGCATTTGATGATCTGTCTGATAATCACTGTGTCATACAAGTTGCCACAGAAGGGCACGATGACAGCTTGGAAAGTCAGTTGACTCCACTTCCTTTTTCTAACCTACTCAGGGCCATGAAAAAAAACAAAAACAAAAAAACCCTACATGTAGTATACTGGAAATTCTTCACCCTCCTTTCTCCCCATACCCAGTGCACTGTTTGTAGGCCTATATCTCAGGTAACCACATCATCCTTTTGGGGTCCAATCAGTGAGTTTCTCCCAGTCTTTCACTACCACCAAAATACAAAGAGTTTCTTCTTCTCTGTCTATGTATCTTGCATGTTTGTATGTATCTATGTGTAATGTAAATGTAAAGTGCCTTTGAGGGTCTTGCAACTTTGAGGTGCTGTAAAAAATAAATGTAGTATTATAACTGGGATTACTACATATTCTTTCATTGTCTTAAAATTTCTAATTACCCGGCATTTAAAAACAGATTGGATCATCATCATGAATGGATTTGTTTAAAAGTAAAGGTTGACTGGTGTTTCGGAGACGCTCATATGCAAAGCAACACTGTTGTAACACAGGGCTCGGGAAATCAACTGATTGATGTTATGGGCCACTCCACCATGCTTGTCTAAATGTTTTTCTTGTGTCAAAAGTGAAAGGGCACTATGACGTCTTCTCACCTCATAGCCCTGTAGCCGACCCAGGTTCATCATGTCATTGCAGCGTTTGGGCACCAGGAACATCAGATCCACAGCTTTCTGTACAAACACAAAGAATACAGAAGGGCCATTATATAACCTCCCCCAAAATGGCACCAGACCATGGACTGGGTGTTAACCAGAGCTGGAAATGCATGAAAGGTGTAAACACAGGTACAGTCACTCATCTCTACTTTGCCCACCTCGATATCTTGACAGTCTAAGCCGGCCTTTGAACTGTACTTCAAGAAGTCCTGGAAAAGAAACGGATGCTGAAGTCAGGACTACTTATGGCATGAGAGGGACAAATTCTTGAGTTACAATGCAAATGCAGGGATGTAGAACGGACAGGTTTGTGAATAAGCATACTATGTGCAATCCCTTCACACACACACACACACACACACACAAACCTCTTCCCTCCACTTGAAAAATATATACTGAGAGGACAGCATTAGTCTTCAAATTCTGAAAGTATTTCCTCACAGATCCTCTTTCCATTGGGCGAGCTGTGCTAGACGCATACTAACTAGCTCCAAGTCATACTGTGTTGTATGATGTAAGGGCCACTGCAAGCTGTCATGAACATTTTCCAGTTACAGTTGGTGTATTTGATTGGTGGGAGGAAGGTGGGTGAGTTTGCATGAGGTAGTATGTGGTTAGTTTTGTATTTCATCCTCATTTGTTTATGCCTGCCAGAGGAAATACTGTGTTTGTGAGGTTCTCTTGCTTACTATTTAAGTGTGTGTGTGTGTGTGTATGTGGGAGAGAGGTAGAGAGTGAGAGAGAGAAAGAGAGGGAGAAATAAAGACTGTCTGTGTATGTTTGTATGTGCAGTGTGTGCGTGCATGCGTCTGTGTGTGTGTGTGTGTGTCACCTTCAGCAAGAGCTGGTATTTGGTGATCCTCTGAATGGGTTTGATGAGATAATCACTGATGGACATCCTGCAGTTAATTTCCTGCTGCAATTCCTGCCAACACAATTGTATGAAAGGAGTAGTCAGATTCATTAACAATGACACACACACAACACAGTCAACAGTGTGTGTCACTCAAAGGCTAAGGCTTACGTGTTTAAAATATTAAAAAATATTTCCACTGAATGACATATAACTGTCATACTATATGTAAGACCATTGCGGCCATGAAGGGAAGTTATTCAATATTATCAATATTATCAATTCAATATGTAGTTATTCAATAAACTAGTGTGAGTGTGAGTGTAGTGAGTAGTGCCCAGACTCACCTCAAAGTAGGAATCATACTCCGCTACCACAAACTCAGACCTGGGTTTGTTTTGACAGTAGACCACATACATGTGAAGCCGACGTTCCTATGGGACAGGGAGAACCAGCTGAGCTTAGAGTAAGAACTGCACTGAATGCATGTAGTGTGTACATAGTATAAATTTGTTCCTGTGCACACATACTCACTCACACGTGTGCGTAACGTGTAACCTAGGAAGGTATGTGTGCAAAAATGAAAGAAGTGTGCAAAATAACAAATTCATTCATCCTTTTTTGACACACATGCAGGTACACATAGATATACACACACACACACACACGCACACACACACACAGATACACAGTAAACACACAAACAAAGCAAATCACATACGTGTTTAATAAAGAGTTCTGCCAGCCTATCGTGGTCCTGCAGACATTTCTCCAGTTCTCCTAGGAAAAAACTAGGCAAGAGGAAAAACTGTTATTTCCTCGCATTCTATGAGATTCAACCACAGAGTAAACCTGCCCCCTCCAAAGCCCCTTCCTCCTCCATTGTGCATCCACTTTTGTTTACTGCAACCAGTCTGATATCAAACAGGATATTCTGTTCCCAAAATGCCATATTAAACAAATCAAACTAGGACATCCACACAAGAATCTGAAAAATATTCCTTCCTTGTTGAAATGGTAGTAGGACACACACACACACGCAGTATGTGCAAAATTCCTCAAAAAGTCAAAACCAGGTCTTTGAGATGCATTGCCCGTACTCTGGCCTCTTAAGGCATACCACCACCCATGTGTCTTTGGACTAGCCCTGGCAGTAGCCTACCCAGGCCAGAGGCCCTGCACATCCAGCAGCCTGTGTCCTCCTCAGAGGCCACCAAGGGGGTAGGAATACAGATGGAAGTTGAAACACCCACAGAGGTTGTCCCCGGCACGTTCCACCCGGAAAGGGCCCTGGATCCATTAGTATTTCATTGGCTGGCTTTTATTTTAACGTCACGTCAAAATCAAATGATTTTACATGTGGAGCACTCGATTGGAGTACCTCGATTTTGTCATTGTTCTTCACCGGAGAAAACACAACAATGCATACGGCTCCATTATCTCATGTGTCATGTTATTGCCTTGTACCAGAGGGAATTTACCATTCTTTCTTGATAATGTTCTGTCAGACTTTGGGAGTCCAGGTACGTTAGCATCATATATACATAATGAAAGAACTAACATTTAAAGTAATTTGAACACAGTACTTAGGAGTACTTAAGGACGGTTACGTTTCACAGACAGTAGGAGATTTCTGTCTGTGTCATAGTTGTCAGAATTTCTGTTGCTATATCTACTAGCCAAGTTACCGTGTTTGGGTTCGTCAGATCAGCGTGACCAGATAGGAGTATGCGCAGTTGATACTGGACCTGCATTGGGCTCCAGAACTCGATGGACAATGGGGTATCTAGGTTACTATATATCTATGAGTCAGAGGGCAATAAAGCAGCATTCTTACTCTCTGTGCCAGTCATAGATCTGATAGATATTCCCAAACACGATCTTGTCTTTCCCCGTCATGTCCTCCGGCACCCCCTTCTCTGTCACTCTCTTCATGAAGCCCTGGAGGAGGAGAGAAAATGAAGGTCATCAAATGGTTTTAGACATTTGTGTGTGTGTGTTTATATCATTGGTTATTTATGCTGTAATGTTTGGGAATGTGTCTGTGTGTGTGTGTGTATGTGAAAGAGAAAGAGAGAGAGAGAGAGAGAAAGAGAGAGCCTCTGTCTCACCTCCACAACAATGCCCAGGTCTTTGACGTAGTCCCTCTCTGTCTGAACCATTTCATTCATAACAAACCTGTAAGTGTAATGACATTAGACTTACATCAGTAGTCAACACACACACACACACACACACACACACAGACATGCACGCATGCACACACATGCACATACACACTTTTCAAACTGACACTTTTATTGAACTGAAAACACAAACACACACACATACACACACACACATAAGTTGTGTGTTGGGGTGTCTCTTACATGCGTCCTCTCATAGCTTTGTTCCTCTGCTCTGTCTCTGGGTCTCGGGGCGTGGCCAGGTTCTGCTCTGAAGGACTCACGCTCCCAAAGGCTGGAAACGCACCAGGCTCAGGGGTCTGAGAGACACGAGAGAAGGGAATGGACAGAGAGAGAGAGAGAGAGAAGGAGAAAAAAAAAGGGGGTAAAAGAATGACCTCAGGACTCTCACAGCTGTTCCTCCCTTTCATGCCACTTCTCATATAAATGACTTCTTTCCTGCAAGTGATTTAAAACGAATTTTAAATTCAAACTCAAAACAGAGGACACAAGGCAAGGCATCCAGGCCAGAGTCAAATGACCAAGTAGAATACAGAACAATACTTTCGACTCGAGAGCAGACTTGTGCAAAGTAGGGCAGAGTGGAGGACAGACAGAGATAGAGCTGTGGCTGTACCTTGGCCTCCTGAGTGGAGGGGTCCTTGATGATCTCCATTGGGGGAGGCAAAGGGGTGTGGGGCTCGTCTTCAGCCTCCTCCTCCCCTCCACTGTTTGTTCCTCGCCTGCCCTTCTGTAGGGAGAGACGGGGGGGGGGGGGGGGGGTTAAAGGGAGGGAGAGAATCAGAATTGCAATAGAAGGAAAAGAAATAAAAAGAAGAAATGGAAGAATAAGCAGAGGAGGGAAAGGAAGACAGAAGCAGAAGAAAGAGGACAGATTTTAACAGAAGAGGAAGAGAGAAAGGAACAGAAATTGGAAAAAGAAGAAGTACAAAACAAAACGAAGAAAACAAACAAGTGGGAAGGAAAAGAGAGAGAGAGAGAGAGAGAGAGGTCATGAGCCCCGTGTACAGCAAAGCACAACTTACTTATCCAAGAATATAGTGTGCCTCAGTTGTGCTTATTCTGTAGTGAGCAGGCTAAGAGAGGCTAGCGTTAGCGCCAAGGGAAGCACAAACACATAACACACGCTCATCCATCATTCAGGAGCTCTAAACAGCTAGATCCAGGTTAGCAACAAGCCCCCCCCCCCTTGAAGCACCTTGCACTTGCACTCAATGGCTTTACTACAGGGAGCTACATTAGGACATAGGAAAGAGGCAGACCTAGGGTTGCGTGAAAAAACAACTGTGGTGTGGACATACTGGTGACGGTAAAATGGTGATACTTTCAGTATTTCTGTTTATATAAAGCAATACTTTATACTTGGTCAAGGGTAGGTCACTAATACAGTAATTTCCAGAATATAAGTCGCACCATGTGTTACAGGACGGGGCTTTACGCAAATTTGAAAAACTAAACCGTTTACAGCTTAAACATTACTTATCGTAAGGCACTATCAAATCAGAGTGTAATAATGAGAAAATAAATTGAAGATATTGAAGATTGAAGAATAACTGAAGATATTTTGCCAAATCAATGCATTAATCTCGGTTAATAGTCGGAAAATTACGGTATTTGTAAATTAGTCTCTAAGATTCAACCCAAGTGTTGAATAAATTTCTGGATGTTGCATAAGAGACTGGGTGGATTAAAGGACTCAAACTTGATTTAAGGATATGGAGACCACAGTAACGGTTAGGACTGCCTTGGGGGTTTACAGAGACGTTAAAGAAAGTTATGGTGGGGTAGAGTATGTGCTGTTAGGACAGTGTTGCAGACCGTGAGTGAGGCTGGAGATATCAGTTTAGTCTCCAGGTGGAAGAAGTTATGGACTGTTCTGGTCAGATTGCACAAGGTCAAGATAGAGCTGCAACAGCCTTCTGCACAGTATTCTCAATACAGTTTACAGTATTTTATAATACTATTCTAGAAATGTTTGTCTGCTTAAATATTCTATTTTATAAACATATGAAATATTTTGGATGGTACACATGACAACATAACCAGACCAGGCTGAGATGAGCTTCTACAAGCCCGCTGAGTCTTATTTAACCCTGATTTTATATACAGAAGGCCCTTTATAGATCTGACTGTAATGTATGCATATATGGTTCTTGAATCCATGAATATACTTATATCACTGAAATATTTAACACACTTCCCATAGATTCCATATATGGGGTCTTCATACACCAACATGCACCAACCATGAGTTTACATCTGTTTTTATCCCTGCCATTCATGCATTCAGCTGCCCCTACAGTGCCTTTCTTGCCTGTCTGTGGGTCTCTCCTGTGTCCATATCAGTATTGCTGGTCGTCTGTGAGTCTCCACTGTGACTATTATGCTAGTGCCTCCTCTGGAATCAGAAGGTAGTCTAGACATCACAGCACTGCACATCACTATAGCACATCACACAAGGAGCAGGTGCTGGACCCAGTAGAGCTGTACAAAAACAGCATGAAAAGGTCTGTGCACTGTAGCACCCTTTCAGTGCACTTTACACTCGGGGCGTGGCCAGGTTCTGCTCTGAAGGACTCACGCTCCCAAAGGCTGGAAACGCACCAGGCTCAGGGGTCACTCTACAGTAATTTCTCCCAACATTGTTATTAGTACATTTAAATGTGCTGCAATGGAGATACAGTGTGTTGACTTTGACTGTCTTTCAAATGCCGCCTCTATGCCCAACCTGTAAGCTTGTAAGTTTCCTGCCTGTCCGTCTGTCAGTTGCCCTACTCTGCTCACTGTGTCGGCGCCTCCCCCTAGGCTGTTTCCTGACCTGTCCTCTATTGTGTCTTGTGTCAGTACCTCCTCCGTGCTGTCCTCGTGCTTGCGGCCGTCCCGCTTGCGCTGCTTGCCTGCAGGCTTCTTGGTGTTTGCGTTGTCACCCTTGCCGTGACTGAGGCGCCGTACGGGGCTGGTCAGCCACTTCTTCAGGGTATTCCCTGTCGTCCCGGAGCGCTTGGGTCCCGGCGAGCCGGTCGGTATTGAGCTGACAGATGCCTGGGGCTGCAATGAGGCCACCGATTCTGACTTGACCTCCGAGCTTGCTACCGGATAGTTCTCTGCAACACAGAGGAAAAAAAATGACAGAAAAGAAAAGAGATTGAGAAATGAGATAATGAAATAATCTGGCTCAAAAAGCTGCTGCAAAATAAACAGATAAAATAAAAAAAAACTGGAAAGTATAATTCCTGCTGTCAAAAACCAAACCATCAACACTTCCTGATTTTCTCCATTGAATACTACAGGTTCTCTAGGTCATGAATGTAAATGTTTCATTTTCTCTAACTGCTAAAGGTCCATCCTTGTAGCTATACCTGTTCGGATGGGAGAAGGAAACGCATGTGAGCAAGTTTGTGCATGTGCAGGTGACTTGAACTTGAATGGCTAATCATGGCAAGTGGAGGAAAACCTGACAAACTTGCTCCGAAGAACGGTGACATCAAACTCACAATGAGGAATGCAGACAAGTGCAACTGCCAGGCCTAAATTTAGAGGACGAGCAACAAATGTTTAGCTGACTCACTGTTTTAACCCTTTTGAAGCCTTCACACACAATATGAGGAACACACAAGCTCTTGTGTGTGTGCATGTGTGCATATGCATGTGTGTATGTGTCTCATTTTCTGAGTCCCTCTCTCATTTTCTCTATCTGTCTCTTTTACAATATTGCAAAAGAAGGCCATTTCACTTGACAGGTGCTCCATGGGTATGAAAATGCTCTCTAACGAGTCATCTCTTTCAAACCTCCTGTTAGATTCCTTAGTTTCAGGACCAATATGGCTCACAGCACCATTGAAACTCACACTAGAAATCAGCAGGAGGAATGGGTGAATTTGCATTTCATGAATGTAATTTTAAGGTGTGTGTGTGTGAGTGTGATGTGTGTGTGTATGTGGGAGAGTGTGTTTTTAGGGATGAAATGGGGTACTGAGTAGATCGTTCCCATTCCGTCTCTCGTCTTTTTGGGGTCATCATAGCATTCTGCAACATTTCCGCCCCACTGAGCATGTCTGTGTGGTTGTGTTCGTCGACTCCTCCCTGTGTGTGTGTGTGTGTGTGTGTGTGTGTGTGTGTGTGTGTGTGTGTGCATATGTGCGTGTGTGTGTGTGTGTGTCTACATGTGTTTCTAAGATCCTGAATCAAGCACACGCTGCCAGGAGACAGTCCGTCCTCCAATCTCTAAGTCAGGCTGTGGGAGTCTATGGGGGCCAGTTAATGCCCTATTTACTGCTAGCCTGGAGTCTCTTATGGGTTATTTCCTCAAGCAGGGCCTTGGGCCCGAGGTCAAAGGTTACGTAAACACAGTGTCATCCTCTCTTTGTGTGACATTATTCTGCCCATCCCCTGACAAACACACACAGATAGACAGACACCCACAGACATACACACACCCACACATAGACCCATGCCCGGAGGGAATACGTGACCCTGCATGTTGCCTTAGGAGAAGACACTACTGAGCAAATGTGCCAATGAAAGAGTTCATTGTGTGTGTGCGCGTGTTTGAGTGTATGCGTGTGTGTCTGGAGCATTAGTTACTTCCTATTATAACAGTGCTGTCTTCTGACTGGCATACTGCTCTCACATATATTTCCCACTTTTTTACATACACAACATGCACAAACACAAACACACACACACACACACACAGACACACACACACACACTGAGGCATGCATATGCACACACATGCACACACACAGGTAATAGTCCATGTGCTTTAGTCTTTGTGCGTGAGTCTGCTGTTTTCACACCTCTGTTGTGACTATACCAAAGAGCCGCCCTTCTCAGTCAGTTGTGAACAATATACCCATGGCAAAAACACACATTCTATCTATTACCTACTCTCCCTTTCTTTATCCCCAGCAAACACACATACAAACACGCACAAAGACACACACACACACACACAGACAAACACATACACATGCACATACACATACACACATACATAAACACACAAACACATACACACACACACAAACACACACAGAGAGACAGAAGCCAGTGGACTCTGCAATACACCCCGACACAGTGTGAGGGAAGCACAGTCTCTGGTGCTCAGGGGTGCAGAGGGCTTGTCTGACAAGGCCTCTTCAAACAGTCAGATCTCATTTATAAGCCTCCACCCCCCACCCCCATCAGATCAAACGGGGCCTGGGCTTGTTCATTTGGGTTTCAAAGGGACAGGGCAATGAGGGGCAGAGTTGGCGTGTTGATTGTGGAATTAGGTTAGAGAGACACAGGACTCCTGGGTAACAGTGAGGAGGCTGCTCGCTATGCATTAGCAGACACGAAAACACACACACACACACACACACACTAACTCACATGGGCACCAATTCACTCGCTAACCTACCCACACAGACACACACAAGCAAACATATTATGCATATACACAAACACAGAGAGACACAATAGCACACACCCTTACATTAACAAATAAAGAAATTATTTATGTCTGTAATTATGGGATAGCTTGAGAGCAGGAAAGAGCAATCATGAAGCCAAGCTGAGAGGACACAGGTTGACAAGAGTGGCTAATGTTTCTGGCATTAAATGTGGAAAAATACACAATTCAAAAGCCTAAACTAAACTGAACTAATTTAATAGCAACACACACATGTCTATCATTACATGTGTTTGCAAGAAAACGTGTACATGTGAGTGTGTGTGTGTATTTTGCAGTGGTGGGTATATCACAAGTCTATTAAAGCATATTTGCTTTTTCACTTCAGTCTCAGTGGTAGGGCAGGTGAAGGTTACCAGAGAGATTTCCCCTTTCCTTCCCCTGTCCTTTGCTCTCCTTTGATTCTTAACAAGTTACCAATTAGTCTTTTATTATTTTATAGACAAACTACTTATGTGTCTGTGTGTGTGTGTAGTGTCTGTGTATGTGTGTGTGTGTTTATATAATCGTGCATTATCATCACTCAGTCATACTGGTAAGATTGGCAGTGTGACTACACACAACTCTTGTAGTAGCTCATACACACACATACACACACACACAAACACCCTCATATCCATCAAAAGCACACTGGCCATCCCTATGCCTTTACAAAGCCAAGGCAAAGCTTAAAACAATGACAGGCAGCAACCTGGGTGAGTAGACATGCAGAATGAGGATTGTCACTAACTGATACTGACACCCATTCTTTCGCTCAAACACAAATTCACACAGCTTTAAGCAGCCTTATTTACCTCCGGATATACTGAAGACCACAAGGCTTATTATAAAGCACTAAAAAATGTCAACATCTAAAGTTTTCACAGATTTTCAAAGTTGCTATATATGAAATAATTATCTACTTTCAATACACACTCACACAGACACTCACACACACACACACACACACACACACATACATATACACACAGGACTGTCAAAGAACTGGTGGCTCACACCCAAAAACTGGCAGTGTGCCTAAGAACTCCGAGCTCCAACACCAGCTAACCAACCAACCGTAGACACATATAAATCCCATGTTACATACCTGACCCATCACAGCAGCATATTTTCCCCACGAGCCACCTCACACACACAGCACACCCACGTGTGCAGCCCCTGCGCATGCTGACCCGCTACTGCTGCTGTGGGTGCAGCCTCATGGCCAAAACACACAGCACCAGCAACACGAAGCAAGGGAGAGAGAGAGAGAGAGAGAGAGAGAGAGATTGGGAGGGAGGTAGAGAGAGGGAGGGAGGGAGGGAGGAGAGAGGAAAAGGGATGAGGGAGGAAGGGAGGGAGGGAGAGAGAGAGAGCGAGGGAGAGAGAGAAAGGGAAGGAGAGAGATAGTGGAGTTGCACGCTGTTCAGTTGAATGCTGAAGCTGGGCAGGGAGGTGTGACCACTAAACATAACATAAGGGAGGAGCTACAAGCAGCATAGAGGATGGGCGGCAGACATATGCAGAGAGACAAACACACACACACACACATACACACACACACGCACACTCATATTACACAATATGGCACACACAAACAATTACACACACTAAGGATGTCAATTGTGGGAAAAAAGTCTGTATGAGGTAGACAGACATAAAAACAATCAGATTTCTATAGGGAAAAAAATTGAAAACCACAAGAATGTTCAAGAAATGACACAAGAGTGATGTCTGTACACAATCGATTAATAATTTTTTTTGTGTGTGTGTGTGTTTGTGTGTGTGTGTGTGTGTGCATGTATATCTGGGTTTAACCCAACAGAGGGCTCTACAGAGAGTGATTGCAGAGTCTGTGCTGCAGTAACCCACTTTGGTGCCTCAGACAACACCTTGATCTGATGCAACTTCTTGGGCGTGAAAGCAGTATAAAAACTGACTTTTAGAATACACACACCTATGACCCAAACAAACCTCTGTCTGACATCATAAACACACACACACACACACACATAAGTGCATGCACAAACAGTGATTTTTTGGGATGGATAAAGACTTACCTACACACACAAACACTGGCACACACAGACACACACACATACACACACACTGACACACACACACACACACACAACATAATTCCCACGTTAAACTGTACGCTGCAGAGCAAATGAAGATCTACAACCATGAAATCTGACTTTCATAACCCCCCACTCTTTGACCCCACTGTGCAAGTCAAAGGTTAATCTGTGAGCACAAACTCCAGCATTATCCCTGAGAAAGTGCCAGACCATATGTTCAAGCATTTAAGACACTACAGAGGCCATAAATCTCACACATACAGGTTTACATACTGAGATCAGTGTTTCCACCGTTGCATTGAGAATAGCACTACTGAGACAGGTATGGCCTGAACTGGCCCTCATCAATTAGCCTAGAGGGTGCATGTGTGTTTCATGGGGGTGAGACAGAATAGCCCAATTAGGGTCTTGTGACAGTTCTTGCACTGCACCACTAAACACACACAGGCACACACACACACTGAAGAAAGAGGTAAAGATAGAGGTATTAGTATAAATAGAGAAAGAAAGAAAAAAAGAAAGAAACAAAGAAAAGAGGGAATAATAGAAAGATGGCCAAATGACAAGAAAATAAATGAAAGAAAGCAAAATAATAATAAAAAACACGGGAAAACAAGGACAACACTGAAACAGACAGAGAGAAAAGAATGAGCCATACAGACACACACTGCAGAAGTGTGTGCTGGTGAGTAGCAGCGTTACGGTGAACAGAGCCTCCTTTTGAACACTCGCTCTGTCGTGCCGTGCCTAATTCCTGTGTGTGTTTGTCCTTCGGAGGAGCCCACCTCCGACCAGGCAGCACCGCGTTCTGACCCACAGTGGCTCTCCCTGTACACACAAACAGATGTGGCACAGCCAAACACCACCGTGGCCCAGCGGGCTTCCAACTGGCCGTGTGCTAATCCAGCCGCGGGCGGGCTGTGTTTGGGGAGATAACACGTTCTCACACACTCTTTCCCCTTGCAGGAGGTGTTCCTGCCTACACACACACACACACACACACACACACACAAATACCCTTGAGCACATCTGCAAATGCAACACACACACACACACACACACACACACAGGTAGACATTCACGCACATACACACACCTCAACCTGCAGCTGGGGGAAAGAGCAGCAGCCATCCTGTGTGTGTGTGTGTGTGTGAGAGAGAGAGAAAGAAAGAGAGCACACAGATAGTGAGAGAATGTCTCATGGCCTGTCAACTCTTCTAAAGGACATTCAATCACAGACTTGAGAGAAAAATATATTTATTTTTAAATATACTTTTAAATACATCTGATTAATATGTTGTGTGCCCTACTGAACTATGGGTGTTGCTCTAGCAATTTGACTCCAGAACTGTTGAAATGCATCTCTAACGGAACTGAATGGGGAGTCAGTGATAGGCATTTTTAAGGTCTCTCCATTTGACACTAATGGACCTTAGTCACGCAAGCCTGCCGTATGCCTGCTGTGTGTGTGCAAGCGTGTGTGTGTGTGTGTGTGTATGTGTGCGCATCTCTGCCACTGTTTTTAATCCGTGATTGGTTTGTTGCTTGTCCCCTGTTTGCCCTTTGTGAGTGTCAGTCTTCCATTTGCCTTCAAAGTGTGAGTGTCAGTGGATGCGGTGTTGGTTGAATGATTTCCTTCCTGGTGGGAAGGGAGCTTGGTGTGTGTGTGTATGTGCGCGTGTGTGTGACGTGGGCCTCCAGGCCCGATAGGGCCCGTTGCCAGGGGCCCCTTTCCTGTGCGACTATTTTCAGGAGTTCTGAGGCATCTTGCAGTGCCTAGAAGCTTCTGGAGGGGATGTCAGAGGAGGACGGGGTGCCCCCAACCAGAGGAAATGCAATAGGGGAGGAGAAGAGAAACGAAAATACCACACACACACACACACACTGGATGTGCATACCTCAAACCCTGTTTTGCCTTAACACTGACAAATACACTACACACACACTGACATACTTGTCTACACGGACACACACTGTCATAAAGCTCTTTGAACAGCATGCAGTCTTAAAGGCCCCAATAATAGCAGAAAGCACTGAAGCATCAAAGCATCAAACAATAACAGCCCCATTATACCACATCATCATTACCAGCCAGACCTATCAATGAGTTACCACTCATCATTATCCTTTAACCACACACTCACACACACACACACACACACAAACATCCTGTGTCTGTCACATGCTAATCACAAAGCTATGTCATCCATCTCCCCACTAGCGCAGTCTTACCTAGTGTCACTGTAACCAATTGTAAACCTTTAACTTTTATCTAACTTTTAACTTTCATCATCAATTATATCAGTTTCAGTTTTATGTACTTATGTGTGATACTAAGTAAAAGTCACTCATCTTTCACAATTAGAGCTAAAAATGACAACCAGGCTGATATCCAATCATACTCTTTCATTTTAATCAACTTTAAGCACAAAGTAAGGGAATACTACTCGGCACGCAGGATACTACTGGTACCCTCCAAGTACACTAAAAGCTATTGAACATTTGTTTATTGACTGATTAATACAGCGGCACACAGGTGTGTACTTTACTTCAAAATAACATTTTAGGTAGGTCAACATCCCTGGCTACATCTGTCTAATATGATATTCAGCATAACTGCCTATGTGACACATCTATGTAGAATTTTTGTTGTTTGTTGTCATATATCCGTCAATTAGGTCACCTGAAACTAAACTGAAAGTGAGTGTATGGCCTCATTTAGTTAGCGCTAGTGTTTGCTATTTAGACTATGTTGTACCAAATTCTCTTGTTCTTCTTCCTACCAACAGCACTCAGTGAGATTGAGCAAGAGGGCTGTGGTAGAAAGTTCTCCTTACTATCACTTTAAGTTACTGTGTGTCTGTGATGTGATGTACAGTATTTGTCATTTTCTATGCTCACTGTGAATACTGAGCAAAAACCTGCAGTGAATTTCTATTTTTGCCATTATTGCAAGCTCTCTTTGCTTGTCAATGTGTTATTCTCTCCATACTTCATGCTCTGACTCTGGATCTTCCCCAGTGTGGTCTTAAAGCAACAAATTGTAGTCCTTTTATGTGAAATGCCAGCTTCAAAGTCATTTTGATGCCATACCACAATGATTTACAATATGGAGAATGGTATCTGTCTTGTTAACGTTTGACTGGAAGGCCTGACATTGCACCATGTGACACTGTCACTGTCACATGATGCAATGACATTAGCACAGAAGCATGACCTTTTTGCCAGTTCCAGACCTTAGCACTGAATGGGTCTGCAATACTTGGAAAATTAATGGATTTCTACATGGTGTTACTTCAAGGGGCGTGATCTGCTTGGTTCCGTTGGCATCTTGTGTGTGATGGCACTACGGCCATTTTGCCTGGTGCTGCTTGGCCCCCTACCTTTCCCTGTGGGGAAGAAGCAGTCCATGTCCACACTGCTGCGGGAGTGGGAGACGGAGAGGGTGGCGCTGGGCACCAGGCCTTCCTGCGGCGGCGAGCGCTCCGTGGTCCGCACCAGGCACCAGCCCGGCCGCTCTCCTGAGCGCTCCAGCAGCTCCACTGTCTGGCCCGACTGCACCGACAGCTCCCCCGGGCCGCTCGCCGCAAAGTCCTGCAGGACCACCGTCTGCTCACAGCCGCCAGACAGCTACAGGGGAGAGACAGAGAGAGACAATCTTTACTCAACCTTTGCAGTACTGTATGAGGAGAGAGACAGGATATGATATTAGGGCAAAGAAGAAGAAAGAAGATAGAAAGGGGGGAGCTGAAAAAAGAAATATATAAAAATAAACAGGGTCTGTCTAGGGATCTGTAATTACTTGTGGAACCCTAGAGATCTATCCCAGAGTTCCTCACCATGGTGCCCCTGAGCAAGCCACTTGAGTTGGTAATTATTTCACCCTGGATAAAGCATCAAGATACTGTACATTACTATTACAAATATTGAAATTATGTGATGGATAGTGATAGAGAGAGAGAGAGAGAGAGAGAGAGAGAGAGAGAGAGAGTTACATTCCTTCACATACTGCTTCAAATACTCTAACAAGTTAATAAATCATCTAATTAATCATGAACACAGCATGAAAGAAAGAACAAAGCAGGGAATAAAGATGCAGAACTATTACTAAAGCAGTGTAACATCTATGAGTGACATATATAAAACGCTGTGTCAA